>CAUYRT010073538.1:0-97618 GCA_963574885.1 Lepilemur ruficaudatus
TTAGCCGGGCATGGTGGCGCATGCCTGTAGTCCCAGGTACTCGGGAGGCTGAGGCGGGAGGATCGCTTGAGCCCAGGAGTTTGAGGTTGCTGTGAGCTAGGCTGACACCACGGCACTCTAGCCCAGGCAACAGAGTGAGACTCTGTCTCAAAAATAATAATAATAATAATAACTAAGTGGATGGATGAGTGGGTGAATGAGTTGGTGGGTGGGTGGATAGGTGGATGGATGGATGGGTGGGTAGATGGATGAATGGGTGGGTGGTTGGATGGATCAGTGGATGGATCAGTGAGCAGATTTATGGATGGATGCATGGGTGAATGGATGGATGGATAAGTGGGTGGTAGGATGGATGAATGGATGGATGGGTAGTTGAGTCATGACATCAGTGGGTAGCGTATGTTGGTGACTGTCTCGCTTGTTGACTGTGTGGGTGGGTGGATGGGTGAATAGGTGAGTGTCTTGGTGGCAAGGCAGATAGACGGGTGGGTTGGGTGTGGATTCACATGTTGGTGGATGGGTGCACACATGGACGGACACAGGTGCAGGCTGAGCGGGTGGGCCTACAGGTGATGAACAAAGGGCTTAAGTGGGATCATTTTGCACAGGTTGCCTGTGTGGCACTGAAGCTTTCTGGAAGTCGTTTGCAAGTGTTCCCTGTACCTCACTGTGGGAGGAAACCTAATGTCCCCTTTCCCGGGCCCCTACTTCTCTACAGAGAAGGACACGGGGGCAGGGAGGCCTACAGAGGAGTCTCCCAGTGCTGGGCTGGGAGCAGGGAACAGGCCAGGCCTGTGGGATGAGAGCGGGGTGGGCAGAATTCTTGGATGGGTGGGGGGCCTCCCTCCTGAAGGACCCGAAACGCCGGAGCTGGCCGCTGCCCCCTCCCCGCTTCCCTCCCGGTTTCTGCGCCCCGCCTGCTTTCCCTGGGTGCCCCAGGAGGAGAGGGGGTGCCAGCCCGTGGGTGGGGGAGAGGAGATGGGTGCTGCGGGATAGAGGGTGCCAGGCGCAGAGCCCACAGCAGGAGCTGCCAGAGCCGTCGCGGGGAGGGGGCTCCTCCGCCCGAGGCCGATGGAGGGGGGCCTGGCTGCGGTTTACACTGAATCCACAAAAATCACCGAGGCTTGAAAAGTGCTCAATATGCCATCGATCGCGCACTGCTGATCGGTGCCTGCGCCGTGCAGGGCGGGAGGAGAGAGGCCGCCCCGCCCCCGCCCGCAGCCCCCGGGAAGGGAGGGAAGACGCCCTCCAACCCCCCCCACCCCGCCTGCGCCTGCTCAGAGCCGCCCTCTCGACCCCGCGCCCTGTGCTGCTGCCCCCCCACTCTCCAAATCCCCTCCCCAAGTGTTTTGAGTGACCTGGAATCAAGACAGAAAACCCGGCTCCTCCTCTGCCCCACGCCCTGTTTGACCTTGAGCGTTTCTTAACCTCTCGGTGCCTCAGTTGCCCGACCTGTAAAATGGGTCTGTGCCATGAACCCTGTCTGGAGTCCTCGGCTTCCCGATCGCCCCCGCTTCGTGCATCTCCTCCCCTCTCTGGGTTCTCCCTCCTTCCCACCCAGCGCAGGCAGAGGGAACAGCGTGTGCAAAGGCTCAGAGGCTGGACACAGTGTGGGGCAGTCAGAGAACCGCAAGTGCAAGGAGTCACATTTGGATTGTAATCCTGGAGATAATAGGGAGCCATGGACAGCTATAGAGCAAGGGTGTGGCATGGGCTGGTTAGCATCCTCCCCCAGAGCTGTGTCTGTCCTGGCATGGCTTCGCCTAATCTTCCCCACCCTGCACTGCCCACTGGTCACCATGGCCTGTGCTTCTCCCTTTGAGGTCTCTCCTGTGTCCCCATGCTGGCTCTGCAGGGAACCTTCTAGGCCAGATCCGAACCCAGCCCTCCCCCTCTCTAAGTCCTCCCATAGCTGCTCATGGTCTGATGCCCTACCCACCTCTGTGACCAGTCCTACTGAAAGTCTAGCCACATGCTGCTGCCCCGCCAGCCAGGTCCTGCTTCAGGTCCCAGCTGCTGTCACACTTGCTCTCACCCCACCTGCCTGGAGTTCTGTTCCCCAGCCCCGACACCTGCTAAGCCCCTCCTCACTCTCCAAGCCCCTTCCCCGGGGCCATCCTTGGGGCTCCCTCTGGCTGCTCCCTCCCAGCCCAGGCTGGGGACTCTGGGGGACTTGGCATCGCTCTCCACTGGGTGGGCACATAAGGTAGTTTCGTAGAAGGTAGAAGAAGGAGGCATTTGGAACCCAGGCTGGGAGGGGGGCTGGAGCCTTCCTCCAGCTGCTGGGGAAACTGAGGCCTAGCTGGAGGATCTGCCTCCCTCAGCTCCCTCCTGCCTTTGAGCCCAGCCCCCACCCAGAATGACTCCCTCACACCAGTTCTGGGTGGGGGCAGGTGAGAGAGGAGGAAAAAAGGGAGGGAAAAAGCAAGTGACACCCCTAGTGGCCGCCCCCTTCTCCCCACCAGTCTCCCCCTTTCTGGACCCCTCAGCCCCTGAGTCTTGGTCCTCCCCAGACCCCTCCCCCTCCCCCCACCCCCCTCTGCAGAGCAGGCCCTGCTCGCACCCTCCCCGCAAAGGTTGGCAAGCTAATTTCATTCCTGTGTATCTCTCACACCTCGATGATTAATAATTGAAGAAAATGTATTTCTTTCGGGGGCGCAGGATAAATCAGAAATAACCAGAGCACTGGTGTGTGCTGGGGGGTTGCGGACGCCGCAGGGAGGGAAGAGAGGAGGTGTTGGTCTCTGAGGGTCCAGCAGCAGCAATGGCACCAAAGAATCATTTCAAAATTGTCACGACAGCAGCCCCGGCAAGAGTTGCTTCCTGAGGATCTGCTCTGAGTCATGGAGGCACCGTGCTGAGACTTTGGGGTCATTGATCTCACTGCTCCTGTTGGACAAATGGGGAAACTGAGGCACAAATCAGGGAAGTGACTTGCCCGAGATCACACAGCTGGGATTCAAACCAAAACCACCCCCACCGCTTTATACTGCCTTCCTGCACCCGGATTGCAGGAGGCCGTAGAGGCAGGGGGCTCGGGGAACCTCTCCCTCCTGCACCCCAACAATCTGCTGCCTGCACACCACAGACGGGTCATCCCCACTCACCCAGAGTGCACCTCTCGCACAGGGATATGGTTCAGGTGTGTCCTGCCCCACACCTGGGGCTCCATTCCAGGACCCCTCCTGGCAGCCCCAAGTGAGGAGGGACAGGGGACATTTCATCCCCTACGGCTTCTGCTATCTGTCCAGGGTCTTCCTTGACAGAAATTGGTGAGGCCAGAGGACACCGAGGTGCAACCTGATCCATGGCAGCCGATGGCAGAGACAACTCAGGTGACCGTGGACGAGTGAGTGATAAACACATGTGGTCCATGTACACACTGGAACATCACTCAGCCATGAAAAGGGATGAGGCTCTGACACAGGTTGCAGCATGGATGGATCTTAAGGACGTCGTGCTCAGTGAGAGACGCCAGACACAGAAGGACACACAGTGTGAGACTGCATTTATATGAAATGTCCAGAACAGGCAGATCCACAGAGACAGGATGTGGATTCGTGGGTGCCAGGGACTAGGGGAGGGGAAGGAGGTGACTGCTCATGGGGACAGGGTTTCATCTGGGAGTGATAAAAATGGTTTGGAATTAGATAGAGGCAAAGCTCGCATGCCATTGCGAATGTACTAAATGCCACTGAGTTGTCACTTTGAAATGGTTGACTTCATGTTGTATAAATTTTACTTCTGTTTAGAAGAACAAAAATAAGTACCAAGGTGAAGCCACCCCCCTCTCCCCTGCTTTCTTGTCCCCAGCTGATTTCACTGTGTTATCCTCATCCTGGTTTCCGGAATAAAATGTGCTGGGACTAACCTTGCTGCCCGGGGCAGGAGGATTGGTAAACAGTGGCTGTGTCTTCCTTGGGTGGCATGTTGGGCAGTCAAGTGGAAGAGGAGAAATTGTAATGACATGGAAGATGCCCCTGTGGTGACGTGAGAGACACAGCCCACGTGACAGCTGGGGGTCTCATGAGCCCACTTTGGTAAAAACCCTGTCTGTCGGGTTGTAAAAGCCCTGGCCTCTTTCTGCATGTCCCGGGGTCCCGGGCCAGAGCCAACTGCACTGAGCCATGTCCTGGGACCCCGGAGAGAACGGTTCTCTCCTCCCTCCATGCCCACCTGCATCAGATGGGATAGTGTCTCCCCAAAAAGTCACATCCACCGGGTACCACAGAATGTGAACTTATTTGGAAGTACAGTTTAGCAGATGTCATTGAGTTAAGATGAGGGCACACTGCATCAGGGCAGACCCTAAATCCAATGACGTGTGTCCTTATACAGAGGACAGTTCACACAAGGATGCAGAGAAGGATGCGGTGATGATGAAGGCAGAGATTGGAGTGAAGCAGCTACCAGCCAAGGCACACGAAGGACTGCCAGCCCCCACCAGAAACAGGCCAACGCAGGAAGGACCCCCCACCCCACCCGGAGCTGCAGGAGGGAGCATGGCCCTGCTGACACCTTGATTTGCAGCAGGGACAGCTGCCCCTGTTTGAAGATGGAGGCCCAGTGGTGACCCAGGAAGGGCACGTGGGCAGCTCAAAGCCACGCAGCAGGCTGGGCAGGGTTAGAGGCCCTTTGTGGTGGGGAGAGGGATGTGGGGGCTCCGGAAATTAAGGTCCAAGGGGCCTCTGCAGACCCCAAATCTACTCCCCACGTCCCCCAAGGCCTGAGCACCTACCCATCTGCAGCTGAGCAGGGCCAGACCCAGGTTGAAGGACCTCCCCTTTCATGCTATCCCTGGAAAACCTCTTGCTTTTAAACCCAAACAACGCAGAGGAAGGAGGAGGAGGAAGAGAGGTGGAGAGGAGGCCACCCTGTTCCTGTCTTGGCTGTGTGTGTCTCCGGGGCCGTGACTTGCCCTTTCTGGGCCTCCACGTGAAAGTGGAGCATGGGTCGCCAAATGCTCAGGACAGCCCTGAGGGGCAGGAGCGATCTTCACCCCACTCTGCAGGTGGGGACGTTTAGGCTCAGAAGGGCAGGGAGTTGGGGGGACAGGGCTAGACCGCGGGGCGGGGCGGGGGGCGCTGAAGGCCGGGATCTTCCCGCCTCCCCGAGCTACTGCCGTCTCTGTTGTTGTCATTACTGTTACTGCCAGGGGCGGGAGGGCAGGAGACCCCCCCCCCAGTAGCCCCTCTCCCAGCTTACTAAGCGCCTCGGGCCGCGGCGATCGATGCCCGCTGGGCGCCGGCTGCAACCCCCTGCCCGGGCCGAGCGGCCGCGCATGCGCGCAGGCGCCCGATTGATTGCCCGCAAGCCGGGCTCCCGCGCTGCGCGGGCCCCGCCCCGCCCTCCGGCCGCGTTGCCCGGCAACCGCCGCCCGGCGCACTCCCATTGGCCGGCGGCCTCCCGGGCTCGGGCCGCGCGTGGTCGGCCGGTCGGCGCGGCCGCGGCGTGGCCGAGGGCCTGGCTCGGGGCGCGGGTCGATGCCGCCTCGCCTCTGACCTTTCCCCGGCGCGGGCGGGGGCCGCGGAGGACGGACAGACCTGGACCGTCTTGCAAAAAAAAAAAAAGTTTATTGACCGGTTTCTTATCTCCGGGACGCACGGCGGGTAGGGGAGGGGCGGCGGCGAGGAGTCCCCCAACCCCCAGACACGCGTGGGCCCGCCCGGCCGCCCCATTGCTGAAAATGCAGGACTCAGAAGGGCTCGGTGGGATGCCGCAGCCACCCGGATTTATAGGGGCGCAGGGGCTGGTACCCAGAAACTGGTTCAGGGACCTCCGATACCTCTGCCGCACCAGGACCGCGGCTGCAACTCCTAAGCAAGCCCAGGCATCGTCTGGTGTTACTGCGTCCCCCACTCTCCCTGCCTGTGGCCCACAGCCCTGTAAGGAGGGACAATTATTTAAATTTAAATGTCCTGTTGCAATGACAGGGCTTAGGGATGCTGTGAGATCTTCATGCCCAAAGGACACCCTAGTTGCCCAGAAGTCCAGAGAGGGGACACAAGGCCGCAGGCTTCAGAAAAGCCACTGGGTATTTTGAAGGGGGTGTGGGTGGTGCCCTATACCTTCCAGTTTAGTCTAAAAAAAAAAAAAATCCCGAAGTCCCTAAGGACAAATTGGGTTTATGAAAATGAACAACTAACCAGCCTGGGCAACAGAGTGAGACCCTGTCTACAAACAAACAAACAAAACAACTGGATTTTGTCAAAGGCAGGTTTGCTGTAAGAATAAAGGTGCTGTTCATAAAATGCTGGGGTTCCCTAGGCGAAGCCAAAAACATTTCTTCCTTCCTTGAGGGTGAAAAACAAGGTTGGATTATTTGATGCACATGTGTGAGTGTTTTAAAATTTAGCATGCATGGTAGTTTTCATATGCATGTCGCGCCAAGTCCGGTGCTGAGAGATTTGTTTAAATGATCTCAGGGAATCCCACACGCGCCCCAAATCGGTGTGGTTTTGCAGAAGAAGAAACCGTCTGCAATTCTGTAACCCCCTTAACGGAAATAGAAAAGACAACATAGTGGCCACGGCCTGCCCCTCCCAAACTCAGCCGTGGGGACCTTGCTCAGGCCGCCAGCCTTCGTGCTACCCCCTCGATACGGGCATTTATATTATATTTTTCGCTCCACCTGACGTCTCCAGTCTGCTTCCTCCAGCTTTGCATTTCTGATTCTTAACGGCTGAGGAAGGTTGCATTGACCGGCGGACTGTGTGGGGGATATTTTTGAAAGCAGATGCCGGAATTCAATTTTTATTTTAACCAGGTTATTGAGTGGGGAGGAACAGGCAGGCACAGGTTGGCTTGTGCGTGTGCAAGATGAAAAAGCCGGATTTTCTCAAACGGGGAGCAGTGTTTGGACACGGGTGCTTGGGTGTTTCGTGTCCGCACAGTTGCTCAGTGGCGTGCGTGTGTGTGCGTGGGGCTCCGGGGGTCTGTGTGTGTCGTGGGAACGTGCTCGCTTGTGTTCCTGCATGCGCATGCGTGTGAGCAGGTGCACTGTGTCTACATTTGCATGAGTGTGAGTGTGAATGTGGGTGACAGTGTGGCGTAAGTGGAAGGACGGTGGCCGGGACAGGGGCAGGCCAGCCTCGGTGACTGTGTGTATTGTTAGTGTGTTGCGGGGTTTGGGTGTGTGTGAACACATGAGTGTGTGAGGGTCATGAGGGGGGGTACCTATGTGTGTGTTGGGTGAGTGCACGCATGTGTATATGTGAGTGCACACACGTGAGTGTGTCACCGGTGGGTACATATTAGTGTGTGCAGGTCTGTTCATGCATACGTGTGCATTGGTCTATGCAAAAGTGTGTGCATTTGAGGGCATGTGTCAGTGTGTATGTGTGAGTAGGTACATATGAGTGTATGCCTGTGTGCATTTGTGAGTTTGTGTGTGTGTACGTGTTTGTCCATGTGTGAGGGTGTCTGAGTGGTTGCATACGAGCGCGTGATGATGTGAGCATGTACATGTGTGCATTTGTGCACACGTGTGAGCATGCCAGGGTGTATGTGAGTGGGCACACATGGGAGTGTGTATGTGTGTGCATACATGTGTGTTTGTGCATGTGGGAGTGTATGCGTGGGTGTGAGGGTGAGCATGCATGTGTGCACGTGTTCAAGTGTGCCTGCACCTGTGGTCACCCCACCCTGTGCTCAGCCCCTGCCTTCTCTCCAGCTGTTCCCATTATGGGGACACTGGTCCACCCTGCGCTACATTACCCCGGCTCATCTCAGGCCTCCCTTCCTGTGCCCCCTCCTTGGGAGACCCCAGACCCACCAGCTCACATCCAGGCCCAGGAGTCAGCCTGGGAGGAACTGCCACCAATTCTACTTGTGCAATTATTTCATAAATGTCAGCCTCGGCCGGGCGCGGTGGCTCATGCCTGTAATCCTAGCACTCTGGGAGTGCTAGGCGGGAGGATAGCTGAAGGTCAGGAGTTCGAAACCAGCCTGAGCCAGAGCGAGACCCTGTCTCTACTATAAGTACAAAGAAACTAATTGGCCAACTAAAAATATATAGAAAAAATTAGCTGGGCACAGTGGCACATGCCTGTAATCCCAGCTACTTGGGAGGCTGAGGCAGGAGGATTGCTTGAGCCCAGGAGTTTGAGGTTGCTGTGAGTGAGGCCACTGCACTCTAGCCCGGGTGACAGAGTGAGACTCTGTCTCAAAAAATAATAATAATAAATAAATAAATAATAAAAAATATAAATATCAGCCTGCGCTGGGAGGCCTAGAAGGGCAGGGGCCTGTCCCTCTAGAGCACTGCCAGTGCCCAGAGCCTAGGCCAGAGGATGAAGGGGAGGTGATAACAGGGCCATGACAGCGCCAGCCTGGGCCATGGTGCTGCACGCAGGAGCCTACAGTAGGGCAGTGTGGACACCCCCTGGATGGACAGAGAAGCTGAGGCCCAGACAGCAGGTCCCCCCACAGCCTCCCCTGCCCTGTCCTGATTGGCGGCAGCTGAGTCCAGGCACGCTGTCCCCGTCGGACGTGGCTGGGCAAATGGATTTCCGAAGCCGTCTCTCCATCTGCGGCTTTATTAACCCAATTCGACAGATCGAGTGATTGACGAGTTCACTTATTGGCTCCTGCCACCTCTCCAGGGACCCGGGCTTGGGACCCCCACTCAGCCTCCGCCAGCCCAGGAGGAGAGGGGGTACTGGAACCTCTACCAGCCCTGGGATCAAGGCACACACTCACAATTGCTCACCATGATGCACTCCTGATGATTGGATCAATTCGAGCGGATCTTTCCTGAAAGTCACAGGCCAATGGCTAACAACACTTAAAATGCAAACTCAAAATGTGAGAGTGCTGAGGACAAGAGCTTCTTTATCTGTCACCTTCCCCCTTGTGTCTCAAGCCCCTTGAAACCAGCCTGGCACATAGTAGGTGCTCAGTAAATGGTAAATGAATTCCCCTGATCGTGCTGTTCTCACTGCTAGGAATTTTTTCCCCAGGCAGAAAGTGCGCCAGCGTTTACAGAAGAGGATGTTCCCAGCCGCATTCTCTGTTCCGGCAAAAACCTGGAGAAAGGCCGGGCGCGGTGGCTCACGCCTGTAATCCTAGCACTCTGGGAGGCTGACGAGGGAGGATGGCTCAAGGTCAGGAGTTCGAAACCAGCATGAGCAAGAGCAAGACCCTGTCTCTACTAAAAATAGAAAGAAATTTATTGGACAACTAAAAATATATAGAAAAAAATAAGCCGGGCATGGTGGCGCATGCCTGTAGCCCCAGCTACTTGGGAGGCTGAGGCAGGAGGATTGCTTGAGCCCAGGAGTTTGAGGTTGCTGTGAGCTAGGCTGACGCCACGGCACTCTAGCCCGGGCAACAGAGTGAGACTGTGTCTCAAAAAAAAAAATTTTTTTAGAGAAAGTGTCTTGCTCTGTTGCCCAGGCTGGAGTGCAGTGGTGCGATCACAGCCCACTGCAGCCTCCAACTCCCAGCCTCAAGCAATCCTCCCGCCTCAGCCTCCCAAAGTGCTGGCTCATGCCTGTAATCTCAGCATTTTCAGAGACTGAGGATTGCTTGATGCCGGGAGTTGGAGTTCAGCCTGAGCTCCGTAGCAAGATCCCATCTCTACAAAAAATAAAAAATTAGCTGGGTGTAGCAATGTGCGTCTGTAGTCCCAGCTACTCGGGAGGCTGAGGCAGGAGGATTGCTTGAGCCCAGGAGTTGGAGGCTGCACGGAGCTATGGTGATGCCACTGCACTCTAGCCTGGGCCACAGAGCGAGACCCTGTCTCAAAAAGAAAAAAAGTGAAAATGACATCACCAGCCAGCCCTGAGAACAGTGCTGGTTTTCATTTATTAAAACATCTTGGTCGAGTCAGTAATGGCTGTGAGAAGACAAAAAAAAAAGCAAAAAACATCTTGATCGGGCGCGGTGGCTCACGCCTGTAATCCTAGCACTCTGGGAGGCTGAGGCGGGTGGACCGCTCAAGGTCAGGAGTTCAAAACCAGCCTGAGCAAGAGTGAGACCCCGTCTCTACTAAAAATAGAAAGAAATTAATTGGCCAACTAAAAATATATAGAAAAAATTAGCCGGGCATGGTGGCTCATGCCCGTAGTCCCAGCTACTTGGGAAGCTGAGGCAGAAGGATCACTTGAGCCCAGGAGTTTGAGGTTGCTGTGAGCTAGGCTGACACCACAGCACTCTAAGCTGGGCAACAGAATGAGACTCTGTCTCAAAAAAAAAATCCCATTGCCCCCCAGCCCCCCACACACCTGTCACTTGCACGGTGATGCTGGGGCTCCCACCAGGCCCAGCCCCTCCGCACTGCCAAGACTTTGCAGGTGCTGTACCCACTGCCCCGATGCTGTTCCCACCTCTTTTCCCGGACGAACGTCAGTGCCACCTACAGCTTTCAGGCCAAATGTGAGCCCCTCAGTTCGGGGTCGCAGGACGGTTTGATGTCAACCACCCTCAGACTGTGAGTCCCCCCTCCCCACCTGGCCCCCCATGCTGGCTGCAGGCCTGGCAGGCCACAGGTGCAGGGCAAGTCTGTGAGTGTCCCACGCCTAGGACACAGCTGATAACATCAAAATGTCTGGAGACTGCACAGGCGCTTGCGTGCAAGAAGAACCCAGCGAGTGGGTGACCAGGAGGGTGATCAGCACACACGCTTTGGGGCCCGCTGTGGGGAGGACGGCAGAGGCGCTTTGAAGGACCCAGCGCCACCTTCTTTTCTCGCCGGCCAGGGCACCCGCCCACCTGCGCCAGGCCCAAGCAGCCCATTAAGCGATTTTTTTCGTCTACTTACAGCTCGCGGCATCGACAGGCAGGCTCAATATCTGACAGGCGCTGGCCTTGGAGAGAGATCGCAGCCGCCTCAATACAATATTCCCTCTTGTCGGCCCAGGGTTGTGTCGCCAGCCCCCACTGCCCACCCCCCGCCCTGCTGTGTGCGGATGAGACGCAGCCCCCTTCCCCCACTCGGTCCTTCCAGTGTAGCTGGGCTCAGATTCCAGGTGGGGACAGTGGGGGGGGAGGAGAAGCGTTGCCAGGTTCCCGTGGGATCACCTCCCCCAGGAAGCCCTCCCAGAATTCCCACAGCTCTGGGGTATGTAGGTCAGGGGCTGGGGAACAAGGAGCCCTCCCTGTGTGGGGCTGTACCCAGCCCCCGTGTGCGCTGTACCCACCCTGTGGCATAGATTGGACTCTCACTGTGGGCCGGATTGATTCTCTCCACAGGGTCACCCCGCACTGTCCAATATTCAGATCCTCCTCTGTTTGTTCTGCCGACCCAGGGGGAGGCAGAGCCAGACACAGGTGCCCACAGCCCAGAGCTTCACCCAGGGGAAAGTTTGGCAGGATGGGTGGGGCCAGGTGGTGTCAGGCAGGGGAGGGACCAGAGGTCTCGAAGGGCCACAGGGAGTCTCTCAGGATGAGCTGGTGACAAGCTGGAGGGTGGACAGACCAGGCTCGTGCATCCTGCCAGGAGACGGGGGACACAGTCTGAACCCCAGCAGGAAGCGGAGGCTCAGGCTGGCAGGTGGCGGGAGAGGAGCCTCTTGCCCAGGCCGCAGACCCTCGAGTTCCAGCTTTGGCGCCAACAGCAGGGCCCTGCTCCTTCCTCACTGGAAGTCCGGGGTGGGGGGGCCCATTTGGGACGCCTACCACGGACGTCTCCCAGTTAGACCCAGCTTCCTCCTGCTGGGGCCTCAGGGGACACCCAGAACCTCAGTAAAATGGGAACCATGCCCCACCCTCAGGGGTGGGTGAGGATGGGACACAGCTGTCAGTGCTGTTTGTAAACTGAGTCACTGGGCCTCTCCAGCCTGGCAAAGTCCACCCACAGAGAGGGCTCTGGAAGGGCAGGGGCAATGACCGAGTAATGAGATGTTTGCCCCTCCCCCAGCCAGATTCCAGAACCTTCTCTCCAGGACCAAGGGTGTCCTGGGCAAGAGAAGATGGGGATTCAGGAGGAGACGGCCTCCCAGGGAGACTGCCAACCACAAAAATGAGCCCCATTCATTCTCTGAGTTATAATGACATACACCCCCGCCACCGCCATGCAAGGTGATGCTGAGGTCCCAGTGTGGGGCCAGAGCTCTCAGGAAGCCCCCCAGGCTGGGAGGAGAGAAGGGACATAGGTCTGGGCCAGAGGGAGAGATGGAGGCTGGGGGAGCCCCTGGGCGCGCCAGGGGAGGAGAGGAAGCTGCCCAGAGGAGGGGACATTGGAGCCGGGTTCTGCAGGTAGAGCAGGAGTTTGCCAGGGAGAGTTGGGGGAACATGGCTGGGAGGGGCTGACAGCTGGGACTCAGCTGGGAGGATGCCCCCTCCTCAGAGGGGAGGGAAGGGAAGACCGGGGGGCTGAGGCCTGTGGGTGACTCAGCAAGGACTAGGAGCAGGAGGTGGGGGCTCACGGGTGGGCTGGGGGGGCCCAGCCCGCTCAGGGGGCCCCAGACACCCACCTGGGGGACAGCAAGGCCCCACCCCCGGCTCCTCTCTCCACACATCCAACCCAGCCTCCCCCCGCTCGGGGCTATTAATTTTTCAGAGAAGAAAATGCTTTTTGTATTTTTTTTTGTATTGATAATGGACTTAATGTGCCCTTCCTGCTTTTGTGTGTGGAGACAGCTTTTCTGTCCTGGCTGCTGCAGAGGCTGCCGCCACCCCGTGCCCCCGCACCCCCATCGGCAGGGTCTGCGCCTGGCTGCCCAGCCGGCGTCTGCAGGGACGGCACGGGCGGGCGAGGGGTGGGGGGCATTTTGATCGCCACTGAGCGGGATGGCGCAGCCCCTCCCCGCTGCCTCCACAAAGCCAGACGCCCGCCCGCCCCGCAGTGGGTCGATGCTCCCTGCCAGGGAGCTCGGGGCCGAACTGCATCTTCCAGGTGTTTGAAATTTTGCTTCCTTGCTCTTGTGGAAGCAGGAAGGCGAGAGCCTCCTTCCTCTGTTGATTCATTCAATCATTCATTCACTCGGGCATGGCCCCCAGGGGCCACAGCCACCACTGGGACAGACCTGGCCCCCGCCTCCTCGGAGTTCACAGTCTGGTGGCAGAGAAGGACAGAGACCATACAAAAAACTTCCAGGAAAATCATGTCATTACAAACGGTGACCAGCCCCTTGAAAGACACACACAAGTGACGAACTATTATTATACAACACAAAGGAGAAGCTGATGGAGTCTGGGGGCTGGGGGACTCAGGGGCTGCTTCCCTGAGGCAGTGACCCCGGCTGAGACTTAAAGGAGGAGGATGGGTGACCTCGGTGACAAGGCCAGCAGGGACGTGCCCTTCCAATGGAGGGAACAGCCCGTGCAAAGGCCCAGAGGCAGGAGGTAGCAGGACCTGCCCACACAGCAGTGCTCAGACCTCAGTCTGCATTGGGATTCCCTGCAGGGCTCGGCAAAAGCGCAGATTGCCAGCCCCTCATCCAGGCCACCCCCCGCCCCCGGATGTCGGCAGGCTCTGACTCTGAGCAAGTGGAGGTCAGAGAATTTGAATTTCTGGCAAGTTCTCAGGTCACCACACTGATGCTGTTGTTCTAGGAACCTCACTCTGAGAACCACAGAAGCAGTGTCTTTGCAGAACAAAGATACAAGTCAAACTTCAACCCCGCGAGGGGCAGGCAAGGGGTAGGGGCTGGAGCCAGACAACCCCAGGGCCCCTATTTTCCCTCTAGGAGAGCTCACTTGGACTTCTGGGCCTCAGTTTTCCCATCTGGAAAATAGGCACGATAAGTATCACGGTTTCCCATGACGCAATGACACAGGTTGAGTGGTTAACGCACAGGCCAGCACACAGCAGGTGTACAGTAGCTGTGCACACGAAGTGCAAGGCACTGACTGAAGGGCAGAAGAGGCCTTCACTGAGTCGGGGGCAGGTCAGAATGTGGAAGCCACAGGCATGGCCCCCATGACGTGGTTGGCTACAGCTGCATAACAAACTGCCACAAATGCACCGGCTTCAAGCAACACACATTTATCATCTCATGCTTGACCGGGTCCTCTGCCCCACGTCTCCCGAGGTCAAGGTGCTGGCCGGGCCAAGTTCCTCTCTGGAGCTCAAGGTCCTTGTTCAAGCTCACGTGGTTGCCGGCAGAATTCAAGTCCTTTTGGTTGTTGGACTGAAGTCCCTGTTTCCTTGCTGGCTGTCAGCAACCCGAGGCCACCCACTGTTCCCAGCCACCTGGCCCCCTCCAGGGACCCTCTCAGCAGAAGAATCTCTCACTCCCGCTTGGAGTTTTATAGAACACAAAGTCACCCAGTGACACACAACACCTTTGCCACAGTCCATCAGCTATAAACAAGCCACAGGTCCAGCCCTCACTCAAGGATGAGGGCTGGGATCACTTTAGAATTCTGAGACCACACCCAGTTTGGACATGCACACCCATGCATGTGGGGTCACACTCATGCCTTCAAATGGCCACAAAATTGTGCATGGTCACAAAGATGTACATAAAGATGTACATACTTGAAAGTGTTTCTCTTTCTGCATTGCCTGCTGGGGAGCTCAGAGCCAAAGTTATGGCCCATGTATGGCAAGGGTTCAGAACAACCTGATGTGGGTTTCATAGACTGACTTCTCTCTTGTAGCAACACCTTCTCTTGACCTTGGTTCTAATTGATTTTCTCTGGCTGCTTTGGAACCCTTTGTACCCCAATCTTTCTGGACCCCAAAAGGGCTGATAAGGACAGCAGCTCCTGTCTGCTTGGCATTTGGGGCTTACAAGAATTCTCTCATTCAAGAACCCTCATCGTATGGACCAGGGGACTGCTGCACAGAGGGGTTGTGACAGCTAGCCCAGGAACACCAGCTCGTGGGCTGGGCTGGATTCCAGGCAGTTGGATTTGAAAGCCTGGGCTACATACACCCCTGCATGAACCATACACCATCGCAAAGCACCCTCTGAGCGAGTTGCATCCACCAGCAGGAAAGCAGCACGGGGTGGCCTCCTCCGCCGACTCTGAGCCCAGGGTTTGAACGCGGGGCTGCACCAGCATAAATAATCGTTTACAAACATGCTCCACCACGCATCGATCCAAGGGTGGGAGATCTCAAAAGTGCTGCCTCAGGGAAACCTGCTCCCTCGAGCGGCGGCTGATCCAGTCCACACGCCGGGCCTGCTGGGACCCACCTCCAGCTGCTGGCCAGGGTGCAGGGGCTCTGGCTGGGCCCTGCCCCCCACCAGAGCCCCTCAAAGGGAAGCCCAGGGGCCCAGGGCCGAGGTGTTATCATACACTGGGCAGGTCCCAGATGCGATGCTTCAGATTCTGTTCACAGACCTCTCGTGGGTGTCCCTACTGTGTGCCCCCTGGCCTAAAGCCAGGTGACGGGGACACCAGGTCATCCCAAACCCTGTTTGGGTGCCCAGGGTGGAGAGAGAGACAGCAGGCAAAGCAGCCCACTGTGCTGGGAACAGAGCGCTTAGTAGGTCCTCAGGCAGGGAAGCAGGAGAGATTTTTGCTAGGCAGAGACAGGAGCGCAGTCTGGCCCTCTTATGGATGTTGACCGCTGGCCTCTGACCCCTGACTCCCTGCCTCAGCCAGGCCCAGAGTGCTGCCCTCCTGCTAGGACAACAGCCAATGGGCTGAGCACAGGCCAGGTGCCAGGTGCAAGCGCTTGATTTACATTCACCCACAATAATTCCATGCGATTCTCATTCTACAGGTGGGGAAACTGAGGCACGAGGAATTGAGTGAGCTGCCCAGAGTTGGGGGTTGACTGAACTCAGGAGCTCGGGCCTGTCCCATTGCAAACCCCAGAGCTACCTCCACACGCCAATTTGTAATTGTCCAGGTAGCCAGGGAGCTGGAGCCCTAGTTTCTCACCTGTAAAATGGGAACAATTGCCCTCACCTTGCAACCTGAGGGGAGGGGCTGGGGGGAAGTAAACTGAGGCAACATTCTGATGATTCTATTGTTTTCTTAATTTTCTTAGGGATGGGGTCTCGCTCTGACACCCAGGCTGGAGTGCAGTGACAAAATCACAGCTCACTGAAGCCTCCAATTCCTGGGCTCAAGCCATCCTTCTGCCTCAGCCTGCCAAGTAGCTGGGACTACAGGCGCCGCCACTATCACCACATCCGGCCAATTTTTCTGTTTTTTGTAGAGACAGGGTCTCACTATGCTGCCCAGGCTGGTTTTGAACTCCTGAGCTCAAGCGATCCTCCCGCCTTGGCCTCCCAGAGTGCTGGGGTTACAGGAATTCGCCACCGTGCTGGCCTCTGGAATCCAGGCGCCCCCCCACTTTCCGCCTCACCCTGGGCGACTCCCGGAAAACTATCGCTCCGCCTCAATCTCCGCCATCCATACCCCTCTCACAGCTCTGCCATTTCTGTTGTTCCGTTAAGAGGAGTCAGGAAAAAAGTGCCCGGCCTTAGGAAGGTCTAAGGAGCCAAAGATAGGGGCGGGGCACAGGCTGGCCGACCCCAAGCGGCCCAAATCCACCTGCCCAGAGACCCGGTGCTGCGTGTTCCAGAAATCAGCCTCTGGGGAAGCATTTGCAGAGGGGGCCGTGGTCTCCGTGGCGGGGACCTGCCGTGGGCTGCTGGGGGAGGAGCCTGCTCATCCCTTTGTCCGCCCCTCCCCCTCCCCCCAGCCTCCCAGGAAGAGCCACGATCAATCGATGGAGGATCAATCCCAATGGCTGGGTGGGGGCTGGGTGGGGGCCGTCCTCTGGGAGGCCACCTCCCCTCCCCCCTCCCCTCCTTCCCTTCCCTCCCCCCAACCTCAGTCCTCTGACCCCCGCTGTGGGTTTGCTCTCGCTGCTGACAAGTGGACACAGCTTGCTGGCTCCACCTGCCAGGGCCTTTGCATAGTGCCAACAGGTGTCCTTGAGTGTGTGCTGTTTTGTCCCCATTCCACAGATGGGAAAACTGAGGCTCTTGAAGGGTCAGAGATGTGGGATTCTAATGCACAGGAGCTGGGATTCTAATGCACAGCCTGTTGCTCACCTTGCAGATGGCCCCGGGGGGAGGGACGGGTAGAGCCCCAGAGGGCTGGGGTCCTAGGCCAGCTGCCCTGCAAACTAGCCCCATTCTAACTGCCCTAATTGGCCAGCCTGGGCCTCAGTCTCCCGGCCTGGGAGATGGGCGCATGACGAATTAGCCACAGGAGCTGAGCCTGGGCCTCCACACACACCCCCTCCACCCCCGCCTGTCATTCTACTTCTCAGAGCGGAAGCACTTTGATTTTTTCCGAGGCAGCTGAGAGGTGCCCACTCCGGGAGGTACCTTGGACCTGCCTCAGTTTTCTCATCTGTAAAACAAGCAAAGGGGACAACCAGATGACTTCCGGATCCCACCCCAACCGTCCTTGTGCGTGCTGGCGCTGTGACCCCAGGGAAGCCCCCTGTGTGCTGTGCCCAGGCCTGGCAGCCTCCCAGGGACCCTCCTAACGGGGACATGAAGCCCCTCCCAGGCTCTGGCCTCCAGGCGCAGGGTGGGAGTGCGGAGGGGCTGCAGGGAAAGGCTGCGTCTTAGCTCCCGGAGCACAGGGAATTGAAGAACACCAGAAACGTTTTGTTTTGTTTTGTTTAAAGCAAGGAGGAGGACGAGAGGGAAGCCAGGGAGCTTCAGCCCAGCCACGGTGCGGGGATTTATTGCGGAGGCAATTACCGTGTAGCCTCGTCCGGGGCTGTCGGGAGGGGCGGGTGCTCATTAGGGAGGGGGCTGAGCTGCAATTACAGCTGTTAGAGCGGACAGGTTGGGCAGGGGAGGGGAGGGAGAGAAAAAGGAGGGAAAGAGAAGGGAGGGTGGGAGGGAGGAGGGGGAAGACGGTAGGAGAAAGAGAAGGCCAGGAGGGGGAGGCGGAGGAGGGAGAGTGGGGAGAAGGGTCCTTGGAGACCCCCAACCTGGCCTCACCCTTAGGAGTATCAGGTCCCTCCTTCTCCTTTCCAGAGGGAGGAACCGAGGCCCAGGGGGAAGTCCGAGCTCTGACACCCCCACTGGCCCTCCATGACTGCCAGCACCCCCGCCGCCCCCTCTTCCCCGCCCCACCGACCTGGCCGCCCCTCCACACCTGAACCCTATGAGCAGCGCTCATGTTTGGAATCGGGGATCCCCCACAAGTGCAGGCTGAGCTGCCCTCCAACGGCCAGGGCCTGGGGGTTCCTGGATTGCCTCCAGGGCTGGGTTGGTGCAGGGGGGAGGGGGGACCCTGGTGCAGGGGCGGTCTCTATAACTGGAATCCACCCAGGAATTCAGCCACAGCTTCAGCAATGCCCACATGAGTGTGTCTGCACAACTGGACGCACGGTGGGATCGGGGCACCAGCCTGTGGCCCTGGGGCAATCTCAGAACCTCCCTGTGCCTCAACGTCCTTATCTGGAAAATGGGAATAAGTAGAGTTGCTGCCTCATGGCACAGCGGGCTGGCAGGGCAAGGAGGGAGGTGGAACAGGCTGGCTGGGTGCGTCAGGCCCCCTGGGAACGGGGGACTCCCACCCCCACCTACGGGAAGGGAGGAGTGAGGTTGGTGACGATTCCCCAAAGGAAGAAAGCAAGTTTCCTCTCTGCACTCGGTGACTCACCTGCCCGACTCAGGAACAAACAGCTCCCTGCCCAACACACACACACACACACACACACACACGTGTGTGCCCATGCTAACCCTAGTTGTGCATACTGCACAGGGAGGGGGATTATTCAAAGGCCTCCAAGGACCCTCCCCTGCTTGGCATCCCAGCCAGGGAGAAAAAGCCCAGTCCCCTCTTAGCCTGGCATTCAAGGCCTGGCTATGACCACCACCCCACAATACTCCGCTTAGTTCCCCAAGTTATCTCACTGACTCATTCAGCAAATACTAGTGCAGGCCTGGGAGGTGCCGCCACTGGGATAATTCCACGCTCCTGCCTCTTCCCCCCTCCCTCCCTGAATCACAAGGAGTCTATTCATCTCTTGATTTACCTATCTCACTGTAACTCCTTCACATCCTACAAAACCCAGCCTCAAGGGCCCTCCTCCAGAGGGATGGGGTTGACTTCGCGGTCTTTATCTTCCCCTCCCTAAGCCTGGAAGCTCCAGAGGGAGGGGCAGGGGCTGAGGCCCCAGCTCTAGGGTGGGGGTGCACCCAGAGGTCTGTCAAATCCAGTGAATGACCCAGCCCCACCCCTGCCTAGGCAGGCAGATTCGCCTGGGGCGAGTGTGTCCCCTTCCCGTATACCAAACCCCACTCCCCACCCAGAGGTACAGGAGGGGAGACTGACCGAGGGGTGGCAGGGATGTGGGGGGTGGTCAGTCTCGCTGTGATGGGGTACTGTCCCCTCCCCACCCCTGCCTGGCTGAAAGGGCGAGGGTGTGTTCAGAGAAATGACCAGTTGATGGGGTGCCAGCCATGCCTCAAGTGCGACAGGCCAGGCAGGGGAGGAAGCCCCAGGCCAGATGCCTCCCAGCGGACACCCACCAGGGTGGGGTGGGGTCCTCACTCCCTGCCTGGCCTCGGCCTCGGCCTCGGTCTGCGTCTGCAAAGTGGGCATTCACCCAGGTTGGTCCTCCCACCTCTGTGGTCCTGTTCCCAGCTCTCAGGGTCCCAGTGTGGACACCTGGGGGTGGGTGTGGAAGCCAGCAAGGTCCGTCTCCACAGAGCAAGCAGCGACGGGGACCGTGCTCAGGGGACGCCCAACCTGGGCTCTCTGCAAAGGGACCCGTTTGTCCCACCCGACCCCGCTCGGGGACCTGCCGGCTGGCTGCCTTGCGGCTGGAAGGACAGCACCGAGAATTAAACACGCACATTTACATTTTTAATTGTCAAAGAAGCCTCCCTTCCGGGAAGGGCGCGGAGGGCGCTCGGGTGGTCTAACCCAGGGCCCTGGCCGCGTGGGGTCCGGGGTGGCGCTTGGCTGCGGGCCCCACGGTGGGGGCTGCGATTGGGCCCCTCCGGAGCGCGGCGCCCAACGCGGGTTTCGTTGCGCCCGGGAAGCCGGCGGCCTGCAGAGCCGGAGCTGCGCGCGGCCAGCCCAGCCCGGGGTGGGGGCGTCCTGGACCACCACCCCCTGTCCCCGACCAGCCCGTTCCTCTCCCCAACCCTCCCGGAGGCTGCAGCCCACGCCTACCCCCCACCCCATTTTCTGGGACCTCGAAGTCCAGCACCAATGCGCAGTTTTCTCAGGAGCGCATGTTGGGGCTGGGGTGATTTCAATGCAGCCCAGACAGAAGGGGTCCAGGCTGGAAGGAGGGGGCGCGTTCCTGTCCCCAGACACATCTGGCTGCGCCTCAGATCCCCAGCCTCCGACCTGCACCTCCAGGCCACGCGCAGAGGAAGCGAAAGCAGGCGGGAGGCGGGAGCAAAGCAGTCAGACCTCGGGCTTGAGCGCAGATCGGTGCACTCTCCCGGGAGCCCTCCGATCCCCTAGTCCCAGCATGTCACTTTACAGATGGGGAAACTGAGGCGCGGCTAGGGTGCCTGGGCGTCCCCTGCACCTGCCCCAGCCCCGAGCGCTGGGGGCGGGCGGGGGAGATGGCATTTCCGCCTCTAATTGTGTCCCTCCAACTGAACCCTGGGGCCGACAAAGGCCGAGCTGCTGAGGGAGGGGGACGAGGACGCGGGGCCCCAGGGACCCCCGGCCCGCCCCTGGCCCGCCGCGGCCGCCCAGCCCCGCGGCCCCTGCGCAAACAAGCGGCGTGTTTGCCTAGCGCGCGGCGGGCGGCGCGGCCCGAGAGCGATGAGGATTCGATGGAGCCGCGCGCCCCGGCAGGGGCGACGGAGCCGGAGCGGGCGCGGGGATCGATCGGGCTCAGCTGTCACCAAAGAGCCCGCAAGAGTATCCTATCCCGCGGGCCAGCGCTGCCCGGGCGCCCCAAGACCGCGAGCAGGAAACTTGGGACATCGGGCCCGCCAGGGGCGAAACCCCAACGTCGCGGCACCCCGGATCGGGCGCCCAGGACTTCCCAGCGCCCAACGTCCAAGAGTTGGAACCTTAGGACGCCGCGCTCAGCCCTGCCGGGACCCCAGCCAGGCCGGAAAAGCCCGGTCTCTCCTTTCAAAACCTAAATAAAGTCCCCCGACCCCGCCCGAACGAAGGCGGCTGGAGTCCGGCGGGAGGACGCGGGCCGCAGCAGGCGCGCGCGGCCCAGATTTGAGGCGTCCGCAGGTTTGGGGGGCTGGGGTGGGACCTGCGCGGACCTAAGGCTCGGGCGGGGCGGGACTGGGGCCCGAATCGCAGTCACTGATTAAAATCTGCCTCTAAAAAAGGGGGAGGAGCGCGCAGCGGCCGGCGGCTTTCATTTCCGTGGGAGACAAATCGAATTAGACAATCCGCTGCCGACCCTGGAGGGGCTTGGGGGAGGCCCAGCGAAGGAAAACTTTGGGTCTCTATGTCCCTCAATATTTTTTGCTGCGACGGGAGCGTCCAGAACAGCAGGGAGGGCAGCGCGACCAAGAAGGCGGCTGGAGGATACCGATTAAAGCGCATCGGGGCTTGGGGGGTGGCTCATGCAGGGTGAAACCTGCTCGGCCCCCAGGGCCTGGAGGAAGCCCAAACCCCAGCCAGTCTCCCTTTACTCGCCGGACTCTCGAAGCCCTCGGGTTATTCAGCAGAGGCTTCTGGGGGGGGGAGGGTGCTGGGCACAGAGAGGGTAGGTGTGGGCCCAGGGCAGCCCAGCACCTGCTGAGGTACCCTAAGTGGCAGGCGCCAGCTCTGGAAGTGAAATTCCAATCTTCCTGGACGGGAAACTGAGGCCAGAGAGCCTGGGATGTAGCCCAGGTCCCAGAGGGGCGGGGATGGGGGCCGCCCAGTCCCCATCCAGTCCACCCCTCCCCTGCTTGCAATTTGCCCAATGACTCAAATCGATCAAGGCCCGAGCCTCCAGCCTGTCCTGAGGCCAGCTCGATTCTATTTTACTAATTAATAAAAGGCAATGGGGGGGGGAACTGCAGGCTTGGGGCCCCAGGGGGCCACGCTCCCTTTCTGGGGCCTTGCAAATTTTTGCTCCACCTCCCACTCGGAGCTCAGCTTGTGCAAGAAGGGAGATCCCCGTCCCTGGGGGAGTCCAAGTCCCCATCAGCCTAAGGGAGGAGTGGGGGGGGCTGCATGTACCTGCATAAGGTTGGTTCCACCAGGCCAGGCTGCCCCTTCTGAGTCGTGGGAACTTGGGAGCGGGTTTTAGGGTGTCTTGAGGCAGCAGAGGGGAGGGGGCCCCTTTCCCTCAAAGCCGCAGATTCACCTCTTTTCTTTCAAAATGGACACTTTCCCTGTTAGAAAAGCCACACATGCTTGTAAAAATGAGAATGAGAATTGAAGTATAGGAAATATTTTTGAAAAGAAGCCCGTATACTCCCAACCTCCTGTCCCTACCCGTGAACACCCCCAAAGTTGGCATCTGGGAGAACTTGCTTCCCCCTTGTGTTTTCCCACCATGGAGCCCCCAGCCCCCACCTGGCCTGGGCTTCCTTGCCTAGGCTGGCCAGGATGCTACCGTTTATGGCGGCTGATTGATCGTTAGATCACGCGATTATTTTTAATTATCTGTGATTGTTGGAGGGTGGGATGGAAGAGCCCAGGCTGGGGCTTGGCACAGCCCGACTCGGAATCTGCCCCCTGGGTGGGGGATGCTCAGCTGTCAGGACCTGCCTCCACCTGCTCTATCTTCCCACCTGGAAGATGGGTGTGATTGCGTAAACTACCCTGCAACTGAGACGTCCAGGGACCTGGACTTGGGGGGATGCAGTACTTGGACAGACATGGGAAGGGGGCAGCCCTGCCACCACTCACCACCATGGTCTCCTGTGGGTCTGAGGCCGGTGGAGACCGGTGGTTCGACTCCCCTCTCTGCGGCTGGGTGAGGAGAGTGTCTGGTAAACAGCAAGCACTTCATCAATGCACTAACAGGGGTCCCTTTAACCCTATCCCACCCCAGGACTTGGGGACCTGATCTCTCCAGCCCGCCAATTCCCAGCTCCCACTGTGGCCAGCATAGACCCACCTCCAGCCTTCAGCTGGGGCAGGCTGGAAGGCATCCTTCCCACATGACAGAAGGGGAAACTGAGATACAGAAAAAGCCCTGGTACAGGGCCAAGCCCAGTCACGATCCAGGAAATCACATCTCCGATGAGTGACCATGTCTGGGCCCCGCCCCCAATCAGGTGGAAGGTCCGAGGCCTGTGGCTGGGGGCAGGTGCTGCCCAGAGGGTTTGCACATACTGGGGAGGGACCCTCCACCCTCAGCTTATAGCCCTTGGCTCTCCCCAGTGAGATGGGGGGCTGGGGACCCCAGAAGAAAGCCCTATTAACTCTACCCTCTTTTCTCCTCTAGAACATGGGCAGTTGGGGGGGGAGCATACATAGTGGGAAAGGAAGAGGGGGCTGGGCTGAGTCTCCGCTTCCCCCCAACATACTCTGCCCCCAAGATGGGGGCGCCTTTTAGTTTCTGGCCTGGCCACTCCGGAGCCCCCTCCTTGATCCCCATCTTACTCCCCTGGAGGGATCTCATCCCCTGGGGGTCTCTCTGATTATAGGAGCCCCCATTTATCCTGTTCCCATGGGCCCCTCAGCCTCCCCTGTCTCCAGCTGGTGAGGAGAAGGGCCACTTTGGCTCCCCCAGGCTCCCCCACCCAAAGCAGACACCCCAGGCACAAAGAGGAGTTAGCAGGAGAGACTTCTCAGGAAACAGACAGGAGGAGCCTCCTCAGCCTCCCCCGGTTGGAGAGTGACAGAGGCGCTTTGAAAGTCACCCCCAGGCTCTGGGCACACTGTAGAAGGACCCTGGAATCGGAAGGGGCCTTTGGCACCCCATGAAGCCAGGCACTCCATTGTACAGTTGGGGAAACTGAGGCTTGGTGCCCACACATGGGGCAGATCCTGACACCTGCAGGGAGTGGAGGCGGGGAACCAGCCCATCTGCCCCCAGAGAGGTCGAATGAGGGGGTTGTGACTCCCGATGATGTGTGCGTGCACGGGGAGCTGAGCGTGCAGAGGGCACCCACCTGGGGTTTGTTTCAGTGGAGGGGACACATGGATTGCAGGCGTTCCTCCAGCCACACTCCCAGGGACTCCCTGGAGATGGACTTGACTGGGGGCGCCAGGTAGAAAAGTGACATTCGGGGCTCTCTGGAGAGAACCGCAGAGACATGAAATCAGAGACTCAGAGACCAGGCCCCCAACCCCACCTAGGCGGACTCTGTCCTCAGACCTCCACCGGTTGTCCCCCCAGGGGGCGCAGGCGGGCGCAGAGGCAGGGCACCACAGAAGCCAGAGTCTGGTCCACTCCGGCCTGCCTGGCGCTCGAGGGCGGCGAGCGAGGCGGCGGGAGGTGGCTGCGGGAGCGGGTGGGCGGGGGCGCTGACGTCAGACTCGGGCCCGGGCGCCGGCGGCCGCTCCCCCGCCACATCCTGGTGGCCGCGCTCGCAGCCGGGCCGGGCCGAACGCCGCGCAGCCGGGCAGCCTCGCGCGCAGCCACCGGGGAGCGGGCGAAAGCCATGCGGCGGCCCTGAGCGCGCCGGGCCGGCGCCGAGGAGCGCGCGCGGCTGGCGGGCGACGGAGCATGGAGCTGAGCCTGGAGAGCCTGGGGGGCCTGCACGGCGTGGCCCACGCGCAGGCGGGCGAGCTGCTGAGTCCCGGCCACGCGCGCTCGGCGGCGGCGCAGCACCGCGGCCTGGTGGCGCCCGGCCGCCCGGGCCTGGTGGCCGGCATGGCGAGCCTCCTGGACGGCGGCGGCGGCAGCGGCGGGGGCTCCGGGGGCGCGGGCGCCGCGGGCAGCGCGGGCGGCGGTGCCGACTTCCGCGGGGAGCTGGCGGGCCCGCTGCACCCGGCCATGGGCATGGCCTGCGAGGCGCCCGGCCTGGGCGGCACCTACACGACGCTCACGCCCCTGCAGCACCTGCCGCCGCTAGCGGCGGTGGCCGACAAGTTCCACCAGCACGCGGCGGCCGCGGCTGTGGCCGGAGCGCACGGCGGCCATCCCCACGCGCACCCGCACCCGGCGGCCGCGCCGCCCCCGCCGCCTCCACCGCAGCGCCTGGCGGCCAGCGTGAGCGGCAGCTTCACTCTCATGCGCGACGAGCGCGCTGCACTTGCCTCCGTGGGCCACCTCTACGGGCCCTACGGCAAGGAGCTGCCCGCCATGGGCTCGCCGCTGTCGCCGCTGCCCAACGCGCTGCCACCGGCGCTGCACGGTGCTCCACAGCCCCCGCCGCCGCCGCCGCCCCCGCCGTTGGCCGCCTACGGTGCGCCAGGCCACCTGGCTGGGGACAAGCTGCTGCCGCCCGCCGCCTTCGAGCCGCACGCCGCGCTGCTGGGACGCGCCGAGGACGCGCTGGCCCGCGGGCTGCCCGGAGGCGGCGGTGGCGCAGGCAGTGGCGGAGGGGGCGGCGGAGGCGCCGCGGGACTGCTGGCGCCGCTGGGCGGGCTGGCAGCGGCCGGGGCGCACGGGCAGCACGCGGGAGGCGGCGGCCCCGGCGGGGGCGGCAGCGGCCCCAGCGCGGGCGCTGCGGCCGAGGAGATCAACACCAAGGAGGTGGCGCAGCGCATCACGGCGGAGCTGAAGCGCTACAGCATCCCTCAGGCCATCTTCGCGCAGCGCATCCTGTGCCGCTCGCAGGGCACGCTCTCCGACCTGCTGCGCAACCCCAAGCCGTGGAGCAAGCTCAAATCCGGACGCGAGACCTTCCGCAGGATGTGGAAGTGGCTGCAGGAGCCCGAGTTCCAGCGCATGTCTGCGCTGCGCCTCGCAGGTAGGAGCGCGGTTCGCACCGCCCGACCTCGGAGGCGGCGGCCCGGGCCTCCCCAGCACCGACCGTGCGCCCCGCCAGCCTGAGACCCCCTCGCAGGAGGCTAGACTGCGATCTGCGCTCCTGCCCGTTTGTACCGTCGCCAAAAGGGAGAAAGGGATTGTGTCCTCCACCCCATCGCCTCCTCTGCCTTTTTAGGGGTTCTCTAGTTCCTTCTAGACTGTGGGGAGGGTCCAGGCATCTCTCTGAAACAGCGCTCAGGGTAGCTCATTGTGTGTGTGCGCGCGTGTACGTGTGTGTACACGCGCGCGCGTTGGGGGGGCTGTGTCCCCCGACGAGCCGCTGTTATCAGCATGGGGTGCCACTCCCTTACTCCCGAAGGGCCCTGGAAGGGAGCAGCAGAGCTCCAGGACACGGCGCACCGGCGCCCGCGCCACAGCAGCAAAGGCCGGGCCCGCGCTCAGCCCCCGGCCCAGCGCGCGCTTCTTTGTAGTTCGGCCTCGGCGATCGATACCCCCTCCCCGGCTCCGGCCGCTGGCAAAGGTCACCCGAGAATGGTCGGGGGAGGGGCGGCCCGCAGGACCCTCGGCCTGGGCTTCCCGGAGGCCTTCACACCCGGCAACTTCTCTCCTGCCTCTGGGGCGCGCGCCCTGCCTGTGTTGCCTTTTGATTTTGTCTCTGGTTTCTACTTCTCTCCTCGCTCTATCGGGACAAACGGGGCTCTGTTTATTTGTCGCTTACTCTCCCTTTGCCTCCTGTTCCTCCCCATGCTTTCCCTGGCTTCCTGTCTCTCTGCCTCCGCGTCTCTCAGTCTCTCCTGCTCTCACACTCAGCCACCGGCCCCCTGGGGACCCCGCTCCCTCCTCCTTCCCAGCTGACAACAGCGAAGTCCACACCTGCCCCCAGCGAGGCAGCCCGGCCAGGCCCCCCTACTTCCCTAGGGGCTGGTGTGGGGGTACAGGGGAACCCCTGGCCCAGGTGGGGAGGTCTCTTTCTCTGGCGGTGCTGGGGAGGGGGCTGCCCACCCCCGTCACAGGGACAATAGCTGCCGGCTGGCGCCAGATCGATCGCTTTTCTGAGCACAAGGGCGAAAAGGGCGGGGGCAGGCGGGGGCTCTAGGAGGCGCCCCACTAATGAGGAGGGGCAGGGGCTGGTTGTGTCCCCCAGCTGGCCCAGCCAGGCAGAGGAGCTGT
This sequence comes from Lepilemur ruficaudatus, assembly GCA_963574885.1. Classification (NCBI taxonomy): domain Eukaryota; kingdom Metazoa; phylum Chordata; class Mammalia; order Primates; family Lepilemuridae; genus Lepilemur; species Lepilemur ruficaudatus. Next base: position 26,810 of record CAUYRT010073538.1, read on the forward strand.
GGAAGAAGGGGCTCGAGTTTGGGATTGGAGAGGGTCCTGTGTTGTTCTTCGCCAGCCAGCCTCTCCCTCCCTCCACCCCAGGTGGACCTGGCAACCTCCAGGAGCCTGTACCCACAGGCAGGCCTCAGTTTCCCCTTTCTGCAGAGTAAGGTGATTAGCTGGAACCTCTTATGGGATTGTTAAATTCTCCCACTTTGGGGCAGGTAACCAAGTGCCCAGGGAGGTTGTTGTGACATGTTAGAAATGGCTACGAGAACCTGGACGGTCTCAAGGGCAGAACCAACTCTGTCCTGCTCCCCGTGGGTGACATATGCAATGGCACACGGGTTCCCATGGACACTCATCATGACACACAGCCGCGGCCTGCAGTGTGCAGTGTGGCTGACCTCAGGGGGGCAGAGGGCACCCTGCGCACTGGGCTAAAGGCACAGCTCTAACCTGCCAGACACTGTGGCTCTCCCCCACCCCACAGCGCTGGGTGGCTTATACATGGGGACACCCACTACCTGCAGCCTCCTGTCCAGCACACATATTTGGGGGACATTGTGTCCCCCACCAGTGCCCCCAGAATCCACACCACTCTCCATTTTTCTCACTGTCACCTTATGTAACTAGCATGACTCATGAGCAGTAGTTGAATGGTCCATTTTGGGGGGCTACACCAAAGATCCGGAAAGATCTGCCTGAGGGTCACAGAATGAGAAACTGAAGAGGAGAGGGCCCTGGGGGTGGGCCCTGTGCAGAGACCACCCGCTGACAATCCCTGGGTCTGTGTGTGCCTCCCCCACCAGATGGCCACCCAGGCCTCAGGGTTCCCCTTCCTGCCACAGGTGCAATTACAGATGGGGAAACTGAGGCCGGTTTGCATCTCAGCATTGCCTGCCTGGCTTCTTGGCAATAGTGAACAGTTTCATCTCTCTGAGCCTCGGTTTCCCCTTTTAGGCAACGGGAATTAGAATAGCTGCCTTATCAGAGGAGCATGGAGGACAAGGTGGTTGGGGGAGGCACTGAGGCTGGGCAGGGTGCTGGGGTGTTGGGGACAATAAACAGGGACTGTCTGGCCTGTCCCCCAGCTCTGCCTGGTGGCTGCCCATGCCACAACCCTGCTGACCAGCCTGGCAAACCCTCGCTGGCTGGCTCCGCCACAGCCTTGGGCACCTGCCGCCCCTCTGGCACACAGGGGGGCCGCCGCGTCTTCACCAGTGGATTCTGCTTGGGATGTTAGAGGTGGCAGGGCAGAGAGCTGCGGGGTGATTAGGCTCCGGCCAAGGCCTTTAGTTCCGGTGGCTGCGCAAATGAAAAGTGGTTAAGTGGCGGCAAATCGCGGCGGTTAGGGGGAGGCGGCAGGGGCGTCCCCACTCTCCAGCATGTGCCCGACGCTGCGCCAGCCAAAGCACATGCTGGTGCCTGGCGCGCTGGTGCCTGGCACACTGGCGCTCTGGGAAAGAGAAATCTGTCCCCTCCGCACCATTTGCTGCCCTTCCTCCTCCCGCATCCCTGTCCCAGCACCTCCCCAGGCCTCCTTGGACAACTTTAGGAGGAGTGTGTCATCTGTGCCTGCCCGCCAGGGCCTCGCCCCTCACTGAGGAGCTGCGGGTTGACCCCAGTGGCGCCGGGGCCAGGAGAGAGAAAGACGCGTGTGTACAGATGGACAGAGAGAGGGGAAGAGGCAGAGGTGGAGAGGGACAGACAGAGAAAGAGAACATGTGGAGACAGAAACAGAGAAAAAGGAGCCAGGGGTGGGGAGAGAAAAAGAAACCAAAGCCACTGAAAGGAACAGAGGAAAAGAAAGACAAAAAAAGAGAGGGAGAGACAAAGAGAGACAAAGAAAAGGAGAGACAGGAGGGGAGAGAACTGGGTGGCTGGAAGACCCCTCTGTCCCCAGGCCTGGTGGCCCTCTGTCCCCACCCAGGGTGGAAGTGCAGCCTCCTTCCCCCCTCCCGGATCAGGGGGCAGGGTGGGGGAGAGAGGGGAATGGATGGTTTCTTTGTTTCACTAAAGCACTCAAGAAACCCCACAAGAGACTTCAGAGTCCTGGGCCCCACTTCCTGTCCTGTGTGCCTCAGTTTACCCATCTGTAAAGTGTGTGTGGAGCCAGGTTCTGGATGTGACATTCTGTGACACTCCTGAGCCCCTTTATGCCAAGCCAAGCCCCCAACCTGGCTCCCATGGGGCTGGAGCCTCACCTCACACCCACCCCAGGGTCCCCAGAGTACTGTAGGGTGGGAATGGCCTCCTCATCGAAGCCCTCCCCCACAACAGTAATTATGGGAGAGGGCTTGGGGGAGGGGCAGGCAGGTTCCTGGGGGGGGTGGGGGCGGTCGATGAATTCGAATTACCGTCTCTAATTCATCACCGTCGCCTGGTCGATAGCTTTGGCCGTCTTCAAATATCGTTTAAATTGCAACTATGGAGGAAAAGTATTTTTTGTAACTGATCAGAAAAAAAAATGTGTGTGTATATATACATAAAATAAAATTTTAGACAGAGGTGGTTGAAAGAAGGCCCAGTTTCCTCCTGTTGGTGCCATGGGAAGGAAGGCAGGAGCCCAGAATCCCTGGGGAGGGGTGGAGACAAATGGGGGGGAAACTGAGGCAGGGAGGGACAGGGATGGATGGGATGCTTTGTGCCTACACAGAACAAATTGTCATAAGGACAAAAAACAGAGCCCTTTTTGGTGTCCGATGCTGATAGTGCCACTGCCGGGTGCAGTAACAGCGCGGCTCCGTCGGCAGTGGGCAAGCAGGGGTCGCTAGAGGTTGAGGGTCTTGGGGTGATGGGGGAGGAAAGGCTAAAGAGTCGGAACAGTCTCCCCGACCCAGGCTAATACAGCCCTGCCCGCCCCCACCGCCTTGCCCCACAGAGCTGCCACCTTCCCAGAGGACATGTTGAAATGGTGGTGCGGGAGGGGAAGGGTGTCTGAGGCTGCAGAGACCCAGCCCGCAAGGCCCAATCTGGGAGTCTCCCCCCAGGGACACTGTCCATGCCGTACAAGCACTCAGGATCCCCTCTCTTAAAATAGCAGCCTCACCTCCCACTGCACGGGGTTCCACGCCTCTTACAGACACCCGCGGAAAAGATGCCCCAGCCCCACCAGACAGTGGGACGTCAGGGGGCTTGGAGACCTGGGTCTCACCTGGGCTCTGTCCCTCACTGGTCCTGGGCAAAAGGGTCTGAGTCTCAGTTTCCTGATCTGAGCAATGGGCAGAATTAAATGACACCCAGGAGAGAGGGCAGGAGTCTAGGGGTACACCATAGGCCCCCACAGGGATGCATGGAGGAGGGTAGACTACATCCAGGGTTGCTCGATGCCCAAGGTGACTCGGGATGTCCCCAAACCAGCCCCTCCCTGTAGACCTCAAGAGCTGAGTAGGGACAGCCCCAGGACCCCCTGCCTGGGATCTGGGATTCCCATCCCCTGCCTCACAGGCAGATGGGGAGGGAGAGGAGGGCAGGCTCTGAGGTGGGGAGGAGCCAGCTGGATGCCCCAAGCCCTCACCCTCCTCCCTCCTCAGCTCACCCACCAGGCATGAGAGATGGAATCGTCTGGAATGACCCTTCAAACCAGATGCAGTCACTGTGCCCATTCTACAGACCAGCAGGCTGAGTGAGGCTTCGGGGGGGGGGGGCTAAAACTAGGCGTGATGCCCACATTCCCTGACCTCTGACCTGCAGAGACACAAGGGAGCGGTCCAGGCAGGCGGCACTGCAGGGACAGGGGCTGGGAGTCAGGGGAGGCTCAGTGGATTAAGGCCCAGGACTGCAGAGGACGGAGGCAAGAAGGTCACGGCACTTTCTAGTTGACAAGCAGCTTGGGTGATCCCCAGGTGGGTGGCAGGTGACCAGCCCACCCTACCCCCTTACAGGAGCCACATCTTTTAGGGGCTGTGAGTCCTGTGCCTCCCCTCCAGCTCCCTGAGGGTGACAGTACTGTGGGCACACTGAGGCCACCACAGACCCTCAGGGACGGTGGGTGCGAGCCATGTCCAAGTCAAAGCACCAGGATCCCCACCGTCTGTGTTTCCTGGTGAATCCCCTCCCCACTGCCAGCCTCAGGCCCAACAAGCCCCTTCTGTGGCTCCGGACACCGGAGAGTCGGGACACTCACCACTATACCACAGATAAGCCCACAGATGCATCTGGGGGTCGCTTGCATGGGGAGGGGCTGGACCTGACATTTGGCTCCTTTATTCTGAAGTCCCTTAGCCTAAAGCCCCAGAACTACCCAAGACCTGGGTAGTTCTTCCATTCTTCTCCCGGAATCTCTCTCCCATTCTTTTCTCTTCTTCCCTGTCAACCATTACCCCTCTAGTCTAAACTGCTGCTGCTGGCACCTGTCTCCTCTTCTTCCTCTTCCTCCTCCTCCTCCTCCTCCTCCTCCTCGCTGGTCTCCCAGCCCCACTCCCACCTCTCGCTGCCTTCTGCCCTGACAGCCTGAGGGGGCTTTTAGGGCCACTTTGGAGCTCATCCTTCTGTGGTTAGAGGGCTGCCTCCATGCCCTCACTGCCAGTAAGGTGTAGACTCCTGGCAACACCTCACAGTACACTAACTCTCTTGCCTCCTGCGTGGATGTGGGGAGGGGGGATTCTGGCTGGCGGGACCAGCAGAGACGAAGGCTGGGAGGTGGGAAAGTCCAGGGCGGCTGTGGGGAGTGAGGCTGGGCTCCCACAATCTCTTTGTAGGTAGCCGGCAGGCAGCCCAGCTTAACCCAGGGAGCTTGCGGCTGGTTTGAATCAAGTTCTTAATTAAATACGGTCCCTGATCAATAGGGAAGGCGGTGCTAGTGGGTGAGGGGGGAGGCTGGACCCAGAGCCAGGGGCAGCCTGGGAGACCCACCTGACCTTGGGCAGTCTTAAGACACCTGTGCCTCAGTTTCCCCCCTGCCAAACAGGTGCAGATGTTGGTGGGGCTGGGAGACAGACAGCACCCTTTTCTCTTTGGAGTCTTGTGTGGGCAGATGTGGGGGGCAGAGGGGGGACCCCTCTGGCCTACAGAGTCAGGTGCACAAAGCCACAGAGTCACAGCAGAGAGAAAGGAAGACAGAGATGCGCCATGACTAGGCACAGGCAGCAGGAGAGAGGTGCCCGAGACGCAGGTGTAGCAGGCACGCTAGGACAGGCGTGGGGACTGTGGCTCAGGACCCTGAACCACTCTCAGTTGGGTCTGGCACGTGCAAGGCTGTAGAGGAGAGTGGGGGCACCTGGGAGAACCCCATCTCTCCAAGCGGCACTGGCTGCACCATTTGGAGAGGTGGGCCCTGGCGGCTGGAGGTGGTCCTTGGCCCCCAGCTTTGCCCACCAGACCACCTCTCAGGGCACCTGAGCAGACGCAGCCAGACGTGCTCCTTAGTGCAGGAGGGTTGGGAGGGTCGCCCTTGCTCACAGGGACTGGGGGCGGGTGAATAAGAGGCCTCGGGGTGCGGAGCGACTGGGAACCACCAGTTTCCAAGCGCCCTTTAGCATCCAAGGGCCCGCCGGGAGTGGGGGGGGGGATGTCTGTGCCTCTGTGTGGCGCAGTGGGCTAACACCGCCCCGCAGTGCCCGGGAAGCCGCGGAGCCCTCGGCCTGGGCGGGCAATCCCTGAGTCCGAAGAGAGTGCACCTGCTCTCCGCAGCCTAGCGGGACCTAGAAGCACGCGCCTGGCGCTAGGAGACCCGGAACCACCCGCACCCCTCGCCCCGCACGGCACACCCGCAGCCCAGGGTCGTCTTGGAGCGCAGCCCCCAACAGGCGCCCGCATCCCACCCTGGGGAAAGCGCACCTCAAGCGGCCTTTGGGCCCTTCCCGCGTGCCCGCGCCCCAGATCTGGCGGCCGCCTCGGGTGTGCTCGGCTCCAGCACGCGCAGTGGAAGCGCAACAAACGTTCCTGTTCTCTCCCTCCACCTCCCTTCTGCTTTTTGCTCCTGTTCTTAAAAATTAAATAATCTACATTACTTTTAAACAGGTGACACATTCACCACGTTCCAAATTTAAACGGCACACGAGGGGGCCCTCCACCCTCCTCCCTCTGCAAACCACACCTGTATTTCCCCTTCTTGAGCGAGGTCACGTTTAAAGCAGCTACAGGTGCAAACCCTTTCTTATTTTTCTTGTTCCTTCTGTAAACACAAAGGAGAGCCTCCGACTGTGTCGCACCCGCGTCCCTCCACCGGTGACACCGGGCGGCGGGATCATTTCGCATCTGCAAAGAGCGCACATCTCGTTCATTTTTGTCAGCTGCCTAGTGTTCCGCTGTTTGGTCATTTCAGTCTTTATCTAACCACGTCCCTGCCCCCCTGACATTTAGGCTGTTTCAAACCCTCTGCGGTCACCGCGGGGCTGCAGCCGATATGTCCCTGGGGCGGGTCACCCCGCCTGCGCCAGTATCTGTGGATTAATTTCTCAATAATTGAAACACTGGGTCAAACCTCGCCCTGTTCTGGGCCGGCCTCTTTGTCCTTTTGCTTATCGCTGGTTCCTTTCCTGTCATCTTTTTCAAATCCATTTCCAGCTGCCGGCCGCTGAGTCTCCTTCACATTATTATTATTTTTTTTTAAAAATCAAAGCCCTGTGTGTGTGTGTGTGTGTGTGTGCGTGTGTGTGTGTGTGTGTGCTCAGTGACTCTGTCTGCCCCCATTTGCAGATTAGCAGGTGCCTGAATGGGGGCGTCTCTGGGGCTCAGTGTCCGGGTGTAAGAGCTGCCCCTGTCCCTCCCCAGGCCCCACCCCATGGTCCCCACCCCATGAAGTTACAACCTCCAGATGGAGCCACCAGGGAGGCACAGGCGGAGGGAATGTGCAACCCACCGCTCACTTCCCTGATAAGTCTTTGAAAGGCTCAGAACTAATTTGAAAATGTGGCCATTAAAATCCCATCAGGGGAGGTGGCATCGGCGGGAGAGGGAGAGAGGGAGGCGGAGCCTGTCCCCAAGGCTGGGCGCTGGCCAAGGTGGGTACCTAGGGCTGAGCTGAGGTGTGAGCAGGTGGGCCTGGCAGGCGGGGGAGGGGGAGATGGGACAGGGTGGGGACAGATGTGGGGCTGGTGAGGCCCCTGGGGGCAGGGTCGTGGGTCACACTCTCTTGCTGGAGAAGACCCCACGTCCCCCCACCCATGGGAACCCTTTTTCTGGCTCCCACAGGTGCTCACGGTATAGACAAAGAGAGTTAAGGTGTGTGCTGCAGATCCCGCCAGGTTGATTGGACGTGTGACCTTGCGCAAGTCACCTCCGACTGGCTCTGGTTCTGAGAGGCCATTGGGGGATGCTCAGCTCAGCCGGACAGGAACAAGCCACCAGGGTGGGGGCATTGGCATTCCCCACATCTGGGGCCGGGCAGCTGGTGGCCAGGGCAGGATGCATCACCAAGGAAACCAGTCATCATCCCAGTCAGGGACCAGGCTCCATATTGAATTGTCTGCTCCGAGAAGCCAGAGCCCAGTGCAGGAGGTGGCCAGTGGAGGAGAAAGGGACACTGCTGCTCACCCCATGCTGTGTCCAGGTGGATGGACCCCCAGGGGACAGACAAGTTGGCTCAGTTGGATGGACTGGGACGGCCACTCTAGCCCCCCCATGGCTAAATCCTGGGGCTGTTTCTTAGCCCACCTTTGGGCATCATCCAATTATCCTTCTTTGAGGGTTCTGTCCTGCTAATGCCACCCGGACTCAGGCCTCTGCTGGCCATCCGCTGGGCTTCACCGACCCCCCCGACTGTCCCGACACCTGGGCTTGTGCCCAGCTCTGTCCTCATGTGGAGGCCACACTGAGCCCAGTTGAGCCCCTCCAGACACCCACGCAGAGGCCACCTCTGTCCCCTAGCTCAGAGCTAGGGGAGCCAGCCTCCTTGTTTGGGAACAAAGTAGCAGGCGTCGTTTGCCACGTAGCTGTGATTGTCGGAGTAACCGGCTGCAGAGGTGGGGCTGCGTGTGGCGCTCACACAGCAGGCGCTCCGTACACGCGGGACGGTCGAGTGAATGGGTGGCTTCAGGCTGGGCTCTGGCATTCATTCATTCATTCATAGCTTGCGTCACAGGTTCTGACGACTGTCACCCCCACTCACAGATGGGGACACCAGGATCTGGGTCGCTGCATCCACTTGATGAACTAGCAAACCAATGTCCACAGAGCCCACTCGATCCACAGAGCCCGGCCCCACGTCCCCACTGACTGGGAGTGGCGAGGGGATCCCAGGCAGGGGCAGAGAGGGGCCGTCCCAGGGACTCAGTAGACACGGATCTGCATCCCACATGCTGCGACACAGCAGACTTCCACAGGGGTGACACTTGCACCCACGACCGACCCCTGCACACCCCAGAGCCCTCCCGCCCCACATGCACGCGGAGCCTCCTGCACCCCGCACCAGCGGCAAATGAAGGTCACGCTGAGATCTGCTGGCCCCGCGCTCCCACAAGCGGGCCCATCTTGTCTGTGGTATGGACGGCTCTCGCTACAGTCCCTGGTTTGCCCAGATTTCACACCTGCGTGTGGTTTGCAGGTGCTTGGACGCGACCCCCCATTGTAGCCAAGCACCTGTGCACACAGCAGGCACTCACAGCAAACACCTCATGGGGCTCAGCTACCCGCCCACCGCCCAGCCAGCCCAGCCAGGAGGCCACAGGTGGCCCCTCTCGGGCACACGCAGTGGTGGAGACACCTGACCCACCAGCAGCCTGCACTCAGCCAGGGACCGTCAGGGTGAGGCACACACAGCAGTGCCCACTGACCCGCTGTCGGACAGGACCCGGGGATGCGGCACCCCGAAGGCACCCCAGTTACCAGCCCAGTCACCAAGAGTGCCCTGGATGACAGAGAGAAAGGGGAGAGAGGAGGAGGATGGAAGGGGAGGAGCAAAGGGAGGTTGAGGAGGAAGGGGGAGGAAGGAGAAAGGTGTGGTCACCTGTGGGGGATGATGGGAGTTAATAAGTGGGACCCCAGCTCTGGTGGCAGCAGGGTGACCGAATCCAGGGCCCCTACTGGAGCCTCAGCTGCTCCCTGCTGAGGGTGCTGCGGGTCCCACTGTCCTGCCCCGCCCTCCAGGGGAGTGGCTGCCTGAGTCCCCTTCAGCAGGGTCTTCCAGTCTGGGCTGAGACCCCTTTCTGGTGCACCACCACTCACACAGGGGGGTAACCCAGGGGCATGTTAGTCATCAAACACACTCAGCCACCTTGTGTAGACCCACTCTGTGCTGGGCAACAGAGGGGTCTCAGGCCCCATGGGGTCAGCGCTGGGCCAGAAGAAGGGACAGTGGCTGGGGTCCCTGAGGAGGGAGGCAGGGTTCTGCTGGGGGAGAGGGGAAGGACTTCCTGGGGGAGGGGCCATTGCTGCTGGGCCTCGAGGGATGTGTAGTTCTCTGGCTGGGGCAGTCCTACTCCCTGCCCTTGACCTCGTTTTTTTCCAATCTTCCTCCCTGCAGGAAGATTCCTGGAGAAGTGCCAAGGTTGGGGACCTGCCCCGAGAATAGGGGATGCTTCACAGTCACACAGCAAGTGGGACCCAGAGCTCAGCTCTGCTTGGGGACCCCCAGAGGGGAGCTCTCAGGAACCTCATCTCAGTCCCGCCATATTCATTCTGGACTTTTCTGGCTAAACCCTTTCCCGAAGCCCAACCATGATGAAGACTGTGTTGTGTTGATGAAACTAAAGCTCACGGGGTCCAGTATCAGATGGGAGACCTCACAGCAGGGAGTCTGCCACCTTCTCTGGTCCCCGGGTGGTCTGATGACCCCAGCAATTTTTAGAAAGGCAGGAACCAGGAGGGAGCACGTGCTGTGGGGACCAAGTCCCAGGGAGTCTGATGCCAAGGGCTTTCAGCTGAAACATGAGGGTCTCTGCCAAGTCCCCTCCCTTTGCCCCGGCCAGACACAGCCCAAGCCTCGTGCCCCCTGAGGCTGGATTGGGGCCGGCTGCCCTCTGCCGGACGCACCAGGAACTGCAGGGACAACTGGGCCAGGAGGAGGCTGCTCTCCCCAGTGCTCTAGGCTCCGCTAGCTTTCCTGATGCCCCAAAAGAAAATGACCCGGCTTGTTGGTGCTGCAGATTCCAGCTCAGGCTGGGGAAAGGCTGCCCTGGGGTTGGGAGGCCAGACACTGGTCCATGAGCGTCTGCTCAGTGCCCCACGCCCGCCCTGGGGTTCAGATTTGGAGGTGTGAGTCTCAGCCTCCCCTAGGTGGTCTTTGATCTCCTCCCAGGGCCTCTGGGACCCCCAGGAGTCAGCTCCCGATCCTCCTTATCCCGGACTGCAAAAAGACTGATCGCTGATCACTGGGGGAGACAGGTGGGCTGCACCCCCCCAATCCCCAATTCAAGGCATCTGGGGACCCTTTGTTCTTAATGTCAGAGCCTCAGCCCTGGAGGTGCAGGAGGAGCAGGGCTGAAGGGACAGCCGCGTCTGGTCGAACCCAGACCTTCACTCCAGAGAGTGTGGGAAAAATAAAAAGAAGAAAAGGGGGGGTATGGGGGAATTAAATGGAGGGTCAGGTGTCCAGGAGGGGAAGGTGATACCTGAGCAGAGACTAGGAGGAGGGCCAGGAGCCCTTGAGGAACTTGGGAACAGCCAGGACAGTGGCCCTGAGGTCAGACTCTGCAGGGATGAGGCCAGGGGCACAGGAGGTGGGGGCTGAGCGGGGTGCTGGTGGGAGAGGAGGACGGAGCTGGGGAGGAGGGGTGGCCTGCTCTGAGGAATGCTCAAAGGAGGTGTATGGTCCTTACAAAGAGGGACTGAGGCATGGTTGTGGCTGGGTCTGGGGCCACTCCCATTCCCCACAGACAAGGCATCCCCACGCAGGAAGAGGACCTCGTGTCCCAAATGAGGATGTGGGGATGGGGGGCGAAGAAAACAGGAGGTGGCGATGAGCAGATTGGTGTGGCAGAGGTGACTTGGGAAGACGATGGGGCAGAGGCCAGCGGAGGTCTCCCCGGAAGAGGTGGCCACAGCGGGTCCGCAGTGTGCGGCTGCTGCTTGGCACTCGGTCAGTCCGGCTTCGGTTCCAGTCCGGTCCGTCTCCGGCCTCAGTTTTCACGTCTGTAAAAGGGGCTCGTGACCGCGACCTGTGCGGCGGGCACAGGGGTGGCCTTTAGGGCCAGCGCGGGGCTGACGGGGGCGAGGTGGCCAAGGCGAGGCGGGGTGCGCTGGGGGTGGGTTCCCTGGCACCTCCCCCCACTCCCGCTCCCACCCCCCACCGGGCCGTGGGGGATGGGCGACGACAAAGCTGCTCGCGGTAAACAGCCCAGATCGATCCGGCTGCGAGGAGCTGTAATTAGATTGAACGCCGGGGATGGGGGCGAGCCCAGCCTCTTTTTGCTGTGATCGACAAAACGCGAAGTTTTTTCACGACTCCGCTTCGCCCGGCCCTTTCCCCAGCCTCTGCCTCTGGGGCCCCCATTGGGCACTTGATTGGGGACAGGGAGGCGAGGTGGGACAGGGGCGACCTACATTTCCCCTCCTTCTCCTCTCTGGTTCCAGTCCTGTCCCTGAGGGGACTTGCTGGGCAACCTTGGACCCGCTGCTTACCTCTCTGAATAAAATAAGAGAAAAATCCCCACCTTACGGAATCATTGTGAGGATTGAAGGGTAGGATACATGAGAGGCTCTTGACACAAAGAACTCTTGAGCTTTCTGAGGAGCATTTGTGTTTCTGCCCCTACTATAAAGGTAGGATGAATTGGGAGAAAATTATTAAGTGAATGAATGAATGGTGAATGAATGAATGAACTGAAGATTACAACAGGTGAGGTGATCCCCTCCCAGGGTGGCCAAAGAGGTGAGAGGTCTATGCAGCTTCTCACATTTCCTTCCAATGTTTCTTTATGCAGATAAAATATAAACATAAAAGATAAACACATGTTCTTCCCTCCCCTTTCATACACAAAAGGCTATCTTTTGTGTATTAAGACACCGGCACAGTGTACTTCTGTACCTAAACCCTCTCCTTCTGCCAGCTTCTCATTGCAGTTACAAATATAGTCTTTTGCCTAAATCAATATTCAGTAATTACCCTTATTGTGGTTTTTCAGTGAAGAGCATCCACAGCTGAGCCATGTAGAGTACTAGGATTACATTTCCTTTCTTGTACAACTGTTTGATTTTCCAGGAGTTAACAGTTGCCAAACATAAATTCTTTCCACACTCTGCCACAAAATGCAAAACCAACTCAATAGGATTTTCCACTGCCCTCCATGCCCCAGGTGCCTTGGTGGAGCTGTCTGCCAGGGTCTCCCTTCCTCATCATTTAGGGGACCCTTTTCCTCTTTGTCCTAGATTGGATCCCATTTCCTGAATCCTACACTTCCCTTTTGTTATTTACCTCCTCATTTGAGTGCAACACATCCTCCAGTAGCTTTCTGAGAAAGGGTATGCAGAAAGTCAACTTTTGGAGTCCTTGAAAGTCTGACTATATCTTTATTGCACCTTCATGCTCAGTGTTTGGATATTTGGCAATTCTAGGTGAATAGACTTTTTCCTTGGAATTTTGAAAGCATTCTTCACTGCCTCCTAGTTTTTCAGAAACCCAAAGCTGTTCTGATTCTCAATAGCTGATATGACTTCTGGTTTTCATCTCTGGAAGCTTTTTAGGATTTTTCTTTTATTCCTGGTGCTCCAACATTTTGTGAGGAGGAGCTTCAAATGTGCCTTTTTCATGCATTGAGCTGATGACTTGATGGGCTCTTTTAAACTGGAAGCTTCTGTCCTTCAACTCTAGATTTTTTTATTATTAATTTGATCATCGCTTCCTCTACTTTCGAATTGCCTTTTGATCAGATGACAAACCTCCTTCATTTTAATTCATTCTCTAACTCTATTAACATCTTTCTCTCATTTGCCTCCTCTGCTTCTACCCTGGTCTGTTTTCTCAGATATTTGTTTAACTTTATCTTCCAATCCTTACATTGAATAATTTTATTCCAACTATTATAAATTTAAACTATAAGAATATTTTCTCATCCTTTAATGGTGCCTTTTATTTCACGGCATTCTGTACTAGTTTCATGGATACAATATTTTCTTCTTATCTTTCTGGGAATATTAATTATAGCTTTATAATTATAGCCTGCTTTGTCAATTTCTCCTGAGTTTATCCTCATGTTAGATGATTTTCTAAAATGTACAGTAGCTCCAGCCATCACTCGTATTTAATCCTAAAACCTGAAACAGCAGCTAGAAGCTCTGCCCATCCCAGGTCAGAGGAAGTGAAGTGTATGTCAGCTCACACACTAGATGGGAGAACCTGTTGTCCCCGAGACATGAGTCACCGCACAGAGAACATTCATTTATTTTTGTGGACATTGATCTAACATGTCATCTGTTCTGGTTGTTCCGGAACCAAAAAAAGCAAGCTTGCTCTACCATCCCAGTGGGCCACCAGGGCTGGCATGAAGGAGGGACAGGGAGAAGAGACCTGCTAGGACAGCATGCACCATGGGCCACTTCTGGGGGCCCGGGAGGGTGGGGCAGACTTTCCACCCACCCCTGGGCCCAGACTGGTATGCAGGAGAGAAATTGAGATTCTGATTATATTCAAGCTGATGCCACAAAGTAGCCTGCCTGACTGGTGGCCCACCCCCTAGGGGGGAGCAGCCCATCTTTTGCACCCACTACACCCCACACTGCATTTTGGGGAGGCGTCTGCTTTGCAGCTGGGGCAGGGACGATACAGGTGTCAGCCCTGCTGCATCACCCTCAGCTGTTGCTGGTTTGCTCTGCAAGCATCTCAGGCCGTGGGGCAACCTCTGTCACCTGCTCTATGCTGGGTGGTGTGAGAGAAAGGACAGACCTGCTCCCCTGGGAGAGGGAGGTGTAGTCCCTGCACCGTCACCTCCTCCTCCAAAGTCCTTGGATCCTCTCAGATCTGGAGGGTCCCCTGTGTGCTAGAGGGAGACCAAGCTCAGGTGGTTCTCAGCCGGCATCTGGGGGAGGGGCTCAGACTCCAGTGTCAGCCTGGTACAGGGTCCCTAACTTCAGTCCCCAGGCCTTGCAGGGACAGCCCAGAGGAGGAGGCAACCTGATTGACCCCTCCTTTCAGGAGGGGGTGGCTGGGGTTTGCGATGCACCCCCTCAGTTAACCATTTCTTTCACCTAAGGCTACACTGAGCCAGAAATAACTCACCTGTAGAGGTTCCATGTCCTTTTCCCAACCTGGGAAAGAAGGGGAGAAAGGGACCACCACCAATTTTTGTTGCCTTTGGATGGGGAACCTTTGGGTGGAGGACAGGGTGAGGAGTTTGGGGCTATGGGGCTGGGGAGGGGGTGCCTCAGACACCATGGGGAAGGGACTGGAGGGGGTGGTGGCAGTGCCAGCAGAAGTGCACTCACTGTGTCCCCTTCTCTGTCCCCCCTTCTGTCCCCCACCCCGTGCCTGCCTGTCCCCCCCTTCCGTGCTGTTTCCTGTCCCTTCTGCCCTGTGTGTCTCTGTCCCTCCCTACCCCGTCCGCTTTTTCCTGCGTCCCTACCCTTCCTGGGGTCTCCCCCGTCCCGCTCTGCTGGGGGCTTCGTGCTGTCCCCGTCTCCCTCCTGCCCGCGCGCTGCCTGCTGCCTGCCTGTCGCCGGCGTCCCGCGCGGTGGTGGCATCGTGTCGCGCCCGCCCGCAGCCTGCAAGCGCAAGGAGCAGGAGCAGCAGAAGGAGCGCGCGCTGCAGCCCAAGAAGCAGCGCCTGGTGTTCACCGACCTGCAGCGCCGCACGCTCATCGCCATCTTCAAGGAGAACAAGCGGCCGTCCAAAGAGATGCAGGTCACCATCTCGCAGCAGCTCGGCCTGGAGCTGAACACCGTCAGCAACTTCTTCATGAACGCGCGGCGCCGCTGCATGAACCGCTGGGCGGAGGAGCCGGGCGCAGCCCCCGGGGGTCCGGCGGGCGCGGCCTCCACCTTCTCCAAGGCCTGAGGCGCCCCGGGCCCCGCGCTCTCCGGGCCTCAACGGCCCCGGGCGCTCCGCCCCTACATCTCCCTCCCCCCGCCCGAGACCCGCCCCCGAGGGGGCGCGGACGGGGTGCTGTCGAGGGGGGAGACGCAGCACACCCCCCAGCCCAAGCGCACAAAACGGGCCCCCTCCTCCCTGCATTCCAGCCCCCGCTAGGCCAAAGGAAGCCCCCCTGCTCTCCCAAAGGGGAAGGACAGAAAGGGGTCCCGCAGCCCCCCTCTCAGTTTAGGACGCCCAGGGGGCTCACTGTGTGGTCCCCTTAAGCGGGTCAAGAAGCACATTCTAGAAATATAAACCGGGTATTTAAAAAAAGGAATTTTAAGAATAACTAACCCCTCCTTCGCCAGACGCCCCCGCCCCCAAAGAGGGAGGCAGGAAAAACATTCCTTTCCTCTTTCCCTCCCGGGGAGCAGGTGCCCTGTGGTGCCCTCACCCAGCCCCTTCCAGAGTCGCCAAAACCCACCCAGTGGACGCCCTCCCCAGCCCCACCCCGAGGCCCGCGCCGCCCCTGCCGCCGGGACTCCTGTGCCAAGAATCGCCTGCCTTAACGCCTGGGGAGGCCGGGCGGGCCGGCACCCACGGCGTGCCCCTCCCAGCCCGCCCGGGCGAGGGGACGGCGGGCTCGACATGCGGGTAACTTCCAGACGCCCCCCAGCACCCCTTTCTAGTTCACTTTACCTTTAGGCACCTTGATGAACCACACAGGGACAGACAGCCCAGGAGATGGAAGACGACGTCCAGATCCCACCCGGACGGGAACCCAAAGAGGCCCCAGGACGCGCTGCAGCTTGGAGCCCCCTGGAATCCGCCGCCCCCGCGCCCCGCGGCCTGGAGGGGCAGCGGCCGAACCTGGACGTCTCGGAGAGACAGACGATGCTGAGGAAGGTGGAATCTGCTTGCTCCATTTTTTTGCCAAACAAAGAAAAAACTGACAAGGGGGAAGGGTGGACACGAGGCCGGGCTCCCCGCCCCGCCCGTCGGGGTGACCTCCAAGACTCCTGAGCGCCACCTCCCGAGGTTCAAGACCCAGGCTGGGAGGAAAGCCCACCCTCCACGCGGCCCCACCGGACTGGCGGCTCCTCGCAGGGAGGGGGCCACCTGCCTACTCCCCGGAGAATGCAAAAGACATTTCTAGTGAAATGCCCTCCCCCTCCCCCAGGTAAAGGCTACCTCACTCAAACGTTCACGTCTGTGATTGGAAAAATCACGCCTGATACCAAAGATTTCCCCCAAGGACTAGTGCTGGTTGCTATGTTTCCCTGGTGGCGGTGGGACCGGCTTGGGCCTGTGCCCAGGGGCTGCCCCTTCCCCACCAGAGAGAGTGAGAGAGAGAAAGAGAGAGAGAGAGAGAGAGGGAGAGAGAGAGAGAGAAAGAGAGAGAGAGAGAGAGGATAGTGAGGTCGGTGAGTGCCTTCTTCTTGAACCAAAGATATGTATGGAGTGTTCTCTTGTCCTTATCCACTCGCTATTCTCCCCACTTTTTAAGCAGCTGAATCTGAGTGATGCTTCTAAGACCTTTGGGTGTTGGGGCAGAATCCTAAAAGTAAAGAGGGTCCCTATTCCCGTTCAGCAATGAACCCCTCTCCCCAACACACACACAGACACAGACATGCAGGCACTCACACATGGACATATGTGCACACACATGCAGGCACACACACGCATACATGCACACACGCATACATGAACACACATGTAGGCACCCACAGGGCACCCATGCACACGCAGCCACATACATGTACACACGCTGACACACATGCACATGCAGCCATGCACATACAAGCACACATGCAGGCACACACATGGATGCAATGCACACATGCACACATGCAGGCACACCAGGCACACATGCAGACACACATGCAGACACAGGCAGGCACACACATGCACATCACATGCAGACACACACATGCAGGCACACACATGCACATCACATGTAGGCATACACATGCACACACAGGCAGGCACACATGTGCACATCACATGCAGGCACACACAGGCAGGCACACACATGCAGGCACGCACATGCACATGACATGCAGGCACATGACATGGAGGCACACGTGCACAGACATGCAGGCACACTCAGACACATGCACACATATTGGGTCCCTGGGCGCTTGATTCTAAGAGGGTCCTTTCTCCCACCACCCACCAAAACCTGGGCCCAGTCGTGCCCTGTCCCCACCCCTGAGTTCCCGACGTGGATGGGGAGCTCTCCTGCCCACTGGACATATCCTTTGGGTCCAGCAGTCCCGGGCCCATGAAAACATTTTAATTTCTTTCAATATCAGAAGTCGGGGGGGGGAGAAAAAACAACTTTCAGGTGGCAGAAAATTTTATATACCATATTAACATATTTGTCTCCATGCCAATATGGTCTATACATGCACTTCGTGGAGGAAGGGACCCTCAAAGGCAGTGAGGTGCATCAGGTCCAGGGGGGTCCCACTATGGCCCCAGCCCCATGATCTTCTTAGGAAACCCGTGCTGGGGGGCCTTGGGCCACCAGGCAGTGGCCAGTGGGGGATGGGGTTTTCCCAGGCGCCTTCTGCTGGGCGAGTCCCTGGCTGGTCCCTGGCCTCGAAGGCCCAAGGGTCAGGTGGGCGGGGCTTTCTGTTTTGTCCCTTGCTAGAAAACATAAGCTCTGGATCCTTTTGGATGTGGAACATTCTAGTTATGATGAATTGTGGTCGGGTTGGACCAAGCCCCAATGTCACAGCCCAGAACTCCTGGATCCTATTCAAACACCTTCGTATCACACACCCGTGCACGTGCGCACACACACACACGCACACACACACACACACACACACAACAGCTCTTGTTATCCCCCAGCCCCCCAGCGGGCTGCCACGCCAACCTGCCCCCTGCCCCACCCCGCCTCCCCCAGACCCAGTCGGTTGTCACACACCAAAGAGCATTTTCCACACGGGGAACGATACCTCCAGCACAACTCCTTTGAGCCTTTGACAATTTTCTCTGAAATACCTCAAAATATTTAATGTATAGTTTATGTGATTTAAAAGAAAAATCCTTAGCTAGTTTTTGGAATACGTGACTTGAAGCTTTATACCGTTAAATTATAATTTTGCAGACGATGGCATGTCATGTGTTTGACGAGTCCCTCGGGAGAGACGTATTGAATGTCAGGGTGGTGGGAGCTGAGCGCTGGTGGCCCAGGCAGGAGTCAGGAGAGAGCGTGGTGGCGAGAGATTGAGAGGGAGGACTGGCGGCGTTTACAGATTTCTTATTTAAACGAGTCCTTTAGGAAAGAGAGAGAGGGGGAGAGAGAGAGAGAGGGAGCGAGAGAGAGGGTTACTTTTCTGTTCTCTAGCTTGTTCAGTTTTCTTGGATTTTGGAGTCATGTCTTAAAGAGTATTTATTTATTATCCTATGTGTTCTGTGTTCAAATGTAATTTAAGAAAAAAAGAAGAAGAAAAATGAAAAAAAAAGACGCAATGGGATTTGATTTGGTGCATGAATAATGTACTCTTTCCTGACGCTAATGTAATGGGTGGTTTGGGGGGCGGGAGCGGGGCTCGCGGGCGGTGGCCCCGGGAGGGGATTCCATGTGTCGCATCCTTGTGTCTCATGCCCGAGGTGGTGCTGTTCCATGGTGCTTTGCGTTGCTGTCTGTCGCTTTCCCGCTTTCTGAGAAACCGTGTCCAGCTGGTGGCAGGGGGGCAGGACCCCAGGTAGACAGGAAGGTGGGGGCAGGCAGCCAGCAGGACCGGGCACTGGGGTGTCCTCCACCTCCCAGGCCCCCAGATGCTGCCCACCTGCCTGCGGCGGCCAGTCACGCAGGGACCACTAGCCGCCCCCAGCCCCTGTTCTCGGGTGCCCTCGGTGTCATCCCCATCCTGGGACACCCCCTACTCCGCCACCTGGTTGGCTTCACTTTAGCATGAATCGCCAAGTGTCTTGTTCAGAGGAGGGAGACAATCAGATCACCTGAGGCTTGCTGCCTGGGGGAGGGGCAGGGGTGCACCCCGACTTCCTCTCCACCCCCACCCAGACACCCTCAGCCCCAGGGCAGGGTGCGTGTCCACCTTTCTGTCTGGCTTGGGAGGGTGGGGGTGCGCACCTGTACAGACCCTCCCTCCCAGCCCACTTTGGGATCCTAGAGGACAGAGGGCCACCCCCCCAAATCAGGAAAGTGGGCTCTGGGATGATGTCTGTCTGCCTGTGACTCTGCTTTTGCCAGGAGGCCAGGTCTCCAAGCCATGCCCATGAGAGTCCCCGAACGTGGAACAGGAGGTGGACAAGCTGGCGGGGGCTTCCTTGTGCGTCCTTCCCGGGAGGCCCAAGGCTGCAAGGATCAGACTGCAGAGTGGCGGGAGGGTCCTGAGCAGCGGGGTCGGGCAGCCAAAGAGCGTGATCACATCCTGTGGGAGAGGAGGCCCTGCCTGCCTGGGGCTGGGGGCTCCAGAGACCTGAAATGATGGTGGGGCAGGGGTGCGCCCAGGCCCTGCACCAGCTGGAACTTGGGCCATGTCACATCCTCTGCCCAAAAAGGCTTAACGAAACCTATGCTCTCAGGTTCTGGGGGCACCTCCTTGTGGTCCTATCATGTGCTCTCCCCAACAAGGGCTGTTTTTGGTGGGATTATCTTAGCCAGGTGTGACAGGTGCCAGGAGGCCAGGTGGCCCTGGGTGTTTTCCACAGCCTGGAAATTATGGCTGCTTTCTGGGGAGAGGCTATTTGGATCACCCAAAGTCCCCTGTCCCCCAGTGCTTGAGGGAAGGAACACCCTCTCCACCCTCACCCTTAGATGACAGGCTTAAAAGTAAAAAAAAAAAAAAAAAAAAAAAAAGTCATTGTTAACCATTGCTGTGCTGGGTTTGGTTGTTTTGTTTTTCTTCAATAAATTATTTTCTAGTCACTCACCCGGGCATGTGTGTTGGCCGACTGGGGACGGGGGTGCAGGGAGGGAGAGGAACGGGGCCTGCCCACCACAAGGCTGGAGGAAGGAAGGAAGAGGGACTCTGCCCCCACCCACGTGCCCCTCTCGGCTCTGAACCCCACCCTCTTCCTTGGCTGCAGGCCCGCCCTGAGCCCCCACCCCCACACACTGTTCCACCCTCCACCAGGAACAGTTAAGAATCAGAAAAGCTTGGTGCCTTTGAGTCAACAATGCCCCAAGATGCAGACCTTGTCAGGACCTGCTTCTGAAGACGTGGTCATTGCCCACTGCTTTCTGGAGTCTAAAGCGAAAGGAGGTTTATTTGAGGGGAAGAGACCAGGGCAGCCTGGTGGAGGAAGAGGCTAGATGGTGCCAGAAGTGAAGTTTACAAACTTTTGGGGGAGGGGCCAGCCAGCGGGCAGTGGCAGGGGCCAAGACCGTTAAGTAGAGTCTGCTCATACCTTTCTCCCTTTTGGGAGCAATGAAGCTCACCGTGGTGATCTACCTCAGGGCAAAGAGGAATAAAAGCTTTCCCTGCAAATACCCCATGGGCCACTAGGGGCCAGTGTTCTAACCAAAAAAACCAGGAAAGACTATTCCATATGGCTTCACAAAAAGAAGTGCAGGAACAGAGTGAGCCTAACCAAGCCGCAGAGTCAAATGCACCCTGGTTTATTAGAAAAAGAAAAGGATGGGGGTGTCCTTGTCATCAGAGGAGGCCTCCTGCTGGCAATGAATGTTCCTCTCAGGTGGAATCTGGTCCTCAGTGGGAGCTGGCTACCACTCCATCGGAGACGGCTGCCTCTCCATGGGCCAGGGCTCTACCTCTATAGGCTGCTCCTATGAAAATGACTCTTCTGTACTTGGCAGAGACTCCACCACTGTCCCCTCCTTGGCGGCATGGGGGTCCTTTGGTGAGATGTATGGCTGGCTCTCCCCCAACGGTACTGAAGTACTCCCAGATGACAGCTTCTCCTCTGAGGATTCAGTCTGGCTGCCCCAAAATGGCTGGCCCAAAAGCAATGGCGTGGTTGCTGAAGGTTGTGGCTGACTCTCCAGAAGGGACAGCTGGTGTTCTTTGGGCAGTGCTGGCTCCTTTGGAAGAGAAACTGACCCCTCCTTGGTTGGCAACAGATTCTCAGGAAGAGGTGGCCTCTGCTTGGGTGAGAGTGGCCTCTTCTGTACCATCCGCAACTTCTGGAAAGACCGAGATGCCCTGTTTGTGCCGGAGGACAACTTTTTTGTGGGAGAACCTTGGTTGTCTGAATTAACAGCAGATTGCCTGTCCACAGACAAGGATGAGATCGTCGCAGAAGAGGGATTCATCTCCTCCAAGGACTCCTCCCCCTGGTGGTCTCTCAGTCTCCATTGGGAGGACAACTTCCTGCAATGCCAGCATTTGGGCTGGAGAGCAGCTCTTCTTCAGATGGGACTGGGGAATCAGATTCCAACTCACTGCTGCTCCCTTGTGGCCTCTGCAGAATTGTGCCCTGAGTGATGAGGTCTGCGTAGCCTTCTTCGTGGCAGAAGGCATAGCTGGAACGCCGCCGACCACCGTGTGACCCCCGAAGTAAATGGGGTACGGGCTCCACAGTGAAAATTTCCTCAGCTGGGGCCTCTCCCTCCACCTCTTCCTGCAAAGCAAAAGGGGAAAGCAGGGTCACCAGGCTCCCAAGCTTTGTTGATCGGTTTCAGGTCACCTGCCCACCAGTGGAGGCCAATTCAGAGCCCTGGGCTACCATTGATTGGCCAGGCTCTTCCCTACCCAACGTGAGCCAGTTAGAATCTTCCCTGGAATTGACTCTGGATCAGCTAATCAGTCTTGCCCTGGGATTTAACTCTGCACCAGCCAATCAGAGTCCTTCCCTGAGACCTAACTCTGGACCAGCTACCAGGTGCTTTGGGTGCCTTCTGGTAGCAAATCCAACAGAGGTGAATCTGGGATAGCCATGTGTCCAGCCCATGCGGGAGAAGGTGGCAGAAGCTGAGCAGGGAGAACTGGGTGGCAGGTCTGTGGCATGTCCTGCTACAGCTCCAGTCAATTCTGGGACCCATCCCAGCTGCAACCTCCTTTTCCATGTATTTCCGTGTTTCTAGTAGCTGCCAAATTCCACTTTTTTATTTCAGTAAAATACACATAACATAAAATTGGCCATCTTAAGCACTTTTCAGTGTATGCTGCAGCTCAGTGGCATTAAGCACATTCACACTGTTGGGCGACCATCACCACCTTCCATCTCTAGAACTTTCTCATTCTCCCAAACTGACGCTCTGTCCCCAGGAGACACTAACTCTGTGTCCCCCTCCCAAGCCCCTGGCACCTACCATTCTACTTTCTGTCTCTGTCTCTGTGATTTTGACATGTCTGGGCACCTCCTAAAAGTGGAATTATACATTTGTCAATTTGTATCTGGCATCTCTCACTGAGCACGATGTCCTCAAGGTCCATCCATGCTGTGGCCTGTGTCAGAGCCTCGCCCCTTTTCACGGCTGAGTGATGTTCCAGTGAGTGGATGGACCACATAGTGTTATCTATTCATCCATCATCAGTGGACACTTGGGTTGTTTCTGAGTTTCCCCTTCTGTCCAAACCATTTCAAGGTTGTTTCTGTCACCTCAACCCCTAAGCCTTAGATCATTCGTGTCAGCCTGCTGGGTGCCCCCTGCTGCTTTCCCTGGAGCATCCGGCAACCCCCCCGAGGGCACTGGCTGTGTGGGGGGCTCCGTGTCCACCTTCTCCCCCAGCCCCACACCCCTGAGGGCCAGGAGGGGCCGAGAACCTTAGAGTCCCTGTTTCCAGCATGGGCTTCCCCATGATAGGGTCCTGGGAACACTCTGGGTGTCGGGACCCCAGCCCCAGCCCCGCCTCACCTTGGGGCATGTCTTCTTGAGGGCTTGGCAGATCATCCGCAGGGCCAGGATGGGCAGGGTGTTCAGGGTGACGTTCAACAGGATGACCAACACGGTGGAGGGGCAGGACAGCACGTTGCGGTTGGCGTCTGGGGATGGGGTGGGGTCACGGCAGAGTCTCCCCATACCCTCGGCCCCCCGGCAGACACCCGCAGACCAAGCGGTACCGGTTCCAAGAAAGGAGCGCCGCCCCCCCCGCCCCCCCCGCTTTCCTGGGCCACCGACTTCTGTGATCAACCTGCTGCCTGCACGGCCGGGGCCACCCGCGTCAGGACCTCCTCATCCCCACCCCTGTGCTTGGGGGCTCACACAGAAACGGGAAGGTCTTTGGGGAGATCCTGTAGAGCCAGTAGCTCTGGGTGACGTAAGTCATGACCCCGTAGAAGCTGAGGCTGAGGAGGATGGCCACCACGAACAGCACGGTCCAGTATTTGATGATCAGGACGACCTAGGCCGAGAGGGAGCGCTCAGCGGGGGGCCTGGGGACCCCAGGGCCAGGAGGAGGCCAGGCCAGGACACCAAGCCCCTGGGGTCCAGGAAGGGCACCTGGGGGAGGCCCCCAAAGCAGAGGGTCCCTGGGGAGGAGGCCTCAATGGCCAATGGCCCAGGACCCCCCCTCGGGGCGGGCACACTGCCCACCTCCATGATGATGCACAACAGCCCCGACAGGGCCACGACCACTGCAAAGGACTGGTAGTCGCTGAAGCTGCAGGGTCCCCCGATGTCCCAGCTGATCCACAGGGTCATGAAGAAGTTGACCAGGGAGGTGACCGTCCCGTGGGCAATGGCTTGGAGGAAGACCCGGTAGTTGAAGAGCTCGTCCTTCTGCCCCACCATGTACAGCTCGGGCATCTGCAGACTCCGCTGGGCGCTCACGTCCTGGGGGTGGGGGCGGGGGCAGGGGCCCCCCAGATGTCTGAGTTCATGTGGATGAAAATAAAATGAAACGCCAAGAGTTCGGGAGAGGGGTGGGTACCGCTCGGCTGTGCGTGTGGGGATGGCTGAGACGGTGGCAGTGTGCTATTGTCCCACCACAGTTTAGGATTCTAGAGAACATGAGATGACATGTAAAATCCGGTTCCTCCGCCACGCCAGCAGCAGGGTCTCCTTACTGGTGACATGTGGCCGTTAGCTTCTGGACTGGACTGTGTAGGGGCAGAACAGTCCCCGTCACACTGCGGATCACTTAGCTGGGGCCTCTCAGGGCTGGGAGGGGGGACAAACATAGCAGGACCATGTCTTCCTTTCTTGGCGGGGGGAAATAGAGACAGGGTCTCGCTCTGTCACCCAG
The DNA here is from genome assembly GCA_963574885.1 of Lepilemur ruficaudatus. NCBI lineage: Eukaryota > Metazoa > Chordata > Mammalia > Primates > Lepilemuridae > Lepilemur > Lepilemur ruficaudatus. The sequence continues at coordinate 50,801 of CAUYRT010073538.1, forward strand.
GCTGGAGTGCAGTGGTGTCATCACAGCTCACTGCAGCCTCCAACTCCTGGGCTCAAGTAATCCTCCCGCCTTGGCCTCCTAAAGCACTGAGGTTACAGGCATGAGCCACTGCGCCCAGCCCAGGACTGTCTTTTCTGATGCCCTCTCCCCATTGCACAGATGGGCAGACAGAGGCACTGGGGCTTGGGGGCTGGCAGGGGCACGCCCCAAAGAGAGGTGAGAGGCCACCTTCTAACCAACCCAGGATGGGACTGAGCTCTGGTGGGAGCAGGTGCATCGCAGTGGGTGGGGAGAGGTGTGCGCGGTCCCCCCAAGCCCCGTGCCCAGCCCCCAGGGCGGAGAGGCTGGACATGGTGGGGGGACAGGCCAGAGAGAGGCTGGGCCTCCACCTGCTCACCTGCTCGAACAGCCCGATGTAGAGGCACGGGAGCGTGGTGTACAGGAGGTTGAACAGGGCCAGGAACCAGCCTTCATACAGGGGCTAAGTCAGAGAGAAGGAGGGATGCAGAGTCAGCCCGCAGCTGCCCAGGGAGCCCCACTGCACTGGCCGGGCACCCAGGGAGGATTCCGGGTGAGTTAGAGAGTCCCCTTACAATCAGGGCTGGGGCTAAGACCCGGATCGGGTTAAATGATACTTGACAAAGGCTGGAAAACAAAAGGCAGAGAGAAAAGAGCTTGGGCTAATGCTTTTCAAATGGTGCCTCTGAGTTTTTGTTCTCATTGGATGACTTCAAGAAAGAGCTGCAGAAGGAACCACAGCCACCATCACATCCAGCTAAGTTTTCTATTTATAGTAGAGACAGGGTCTCGCTCTTGCTCAGGCTGGTCTCGAACTCCTGACCTCAAGTGATCCTCCCACAGTGCTGGGATCACAGGCGTGAGCCACCACGCCCGGCCCTTTTCCAATATTTAGAATCGAGTTGGAAGAGACCCAAGGCCGACTAGCTCAACTCCCCTCCCAGTGCACAGATCCAGTCCAGTTAAAAAAAAGAAATTACTTCCAAACCACAATTTTGTGTAAACTAAAGAAACAATAAAAATATGCATTTCAATTCCAAAATCACTTTCTGTGCATTCTAGGATTAGCAAATAAGTAGAGATATTATAGATAACAAGAATCAAGCCTCTCACTGTTGGAGAAAACAACTACAAGTGAGACATGGAGAAGGCTTAGGCCAGCCCTGGAGTCCCAGCTACTCGGGAGGCTGAGGCGGGAGGATGGCTTGAGCCCAGGAGTTGGAGGCTGCAGTGAGCTGTGATCACGCTACTGCACTCCAGCCTGGGTGGCAAAGTGGGACCCTGTCTCTAAAAAAAAAAAAAGAGATGTACACATGGACATACAGATGACAGATTAGATAGACACAAAAGATAACGACGACAGTCGTCCCACAGGATCCCATAAGATTAGGATACCATATTTTTGCTCTACGTTTTCTGTGTTTAGATGCACAAATAATTGCCATTGTGCTATCGCTGCCTACGGTATTCAGCTGTATATTTCTTGGCTCTGCTTACAGGAGAGGTAACATTGTAGCACTGAGCACACCAGGCACTCAGACCTGGGTGTCTAACCACCACTCTCCAGTGACGAGAACCTGGGCTCCATAAGTGAGTCCAGGGCTGGGGCAGGGGAAGTGCAACGTGAGACTGGAACCTCTGGTGGCACCAGAAAGTATGGCTGTGCTCAGAGAATAGCAGGTAGATGCCGAGAGAACAAATCTGAGACAATCTGAGCAACATAAATAAGAGTAAAATGAATATCCGTGGTTGGGTGCGGCTACGGGAGGGACGTGGTGCCCCTGTGGGGCTGTTCCCCCCAACCCCGAGTGGCGCAGCTGTGGCTGGGCTGGCTCACCTGGGCACTGAAGCCGTTGTAGAAAGCAAACCAGATCTGAGCCATCATGATGGCCAGAGTCTTGTAGACGAAGTAGCGCAGGAACTTGCAGACCCGCAGGTAGGACCAGCGTCCGTGCACCAGCAGTAGCCGCTGCAGGAAGCAGAACTGGCCCAGAGCGAAGTCACTGTTCTGCACCGCCTGTGTGCCCTCCTGCCCCGCCAGCCCCACGCCGATGTCTGCCGCTGCGGGGCACACACGTGGACACTCAGCCCCCGGCCACCCCCAGGGAGGCTGCCCTGGCCTCCCCCAGCCCCGCCACCTGCCACCCACTCTTGATCATGTTGATGTCGTTGGCACCGTCCCCAATGGCCAGGGTCACCACTTGCTGGTATTTCTTGACCAGGGCCACAATCAAGGCCTTCTGCTTGGGCGTCACCCGGCAGCAGATGACAGCCTGGCACAGTGAGGCCAGGTCCATGAAGGCCCGCTCCCGCCGTGCCTCGGGGCTCTCTTGAGTCTTCGAGTCCTTGGACTTCGTTGGGGTCTGCTGGACGCTGAAGTTCTGCCACAGCATGGATATGCGCCGGGCCCCCAGGAAGTCCCTCACGCCCTCGAAGGGCTCTTGCCAGGACTTGTTTGCCTCCACGTTCTGGATCAGAGCCCGTGGCTCCTTGCGCAGGGACACTAGCAGCTTGTCCTGCCCAGCAGGGCACCGGGGCTGTGTCACTCTGAGAGCCCCTGCTCCGTCCCTGCCCCCAAGGCCGGCCTCCCACCACTTCCCTGGGCCCGGCTTGACAGCAACTCTCCCTGGCTCTGGCCCCTCTGAGTCCAGTCTCTCCACATTGTTATTCGAGGACCTGCAGCCTCGATCTTCCCAATGGTCCCCCTCCCCACACTTTGGGGGACCCCCACTCCCAGCCAGCCGCTCCTCCCGGGCCTCTCCTGGAGACTGGGGACCCCGCTGTCCACCCCAAGCTGAGACTGACCAGGAAGGTCCCATCAATGACCATGGCCAACTTGACGTGTGACTGGAGCTTCAGAAAGCCCTGCTTTGCCAGCTGGTTGCTGTTGTGCTCCGAGCAGGCTTCCAGGATGTGGCTGCAGGCACCAGGGGGGATCAGCCAGGCCCCAGGGCACCACCTCCCTTCTGCCCAGCCCCCCAACTCCGAGGTGCCTTGGGGTCCCCCTCTGACAAGGGCCCCTGGGCAGAAGCAGAGAGGCCCTTTGCAAGCCTGGCCAGGTGGAGGTGGAGGGTGCTCTGCAGACCCCCAGGTGCCCCCCAGGTCCTCACTCCCAACCCTGCACACCCACCCCCACCCCAGCTTCTTACAGTATCTCCTCCTCCTCCAGGATGAACATGTTCTCTGACAGCAGCTGGCAGGAAAAGCCAATGTTCACCGCCGTCTCTGCAAAGCAGCTGGGCTCAGTGCCTGCATGCCCAGCCAATTGCAGCAGCATATCTCACCCCCTTGCCATGGCGATTGGCTCAGAGAGGGGCATGTCACCCACGCCAGCCAATGAGAGCCAGCCCTGAGACTTTGGCTGCAGCTCTAAGCAAAAAGGCTGCTCCCTCTCCCCTGGGGGGCTACTGAGGGATGGGAGTCTGAGGCCAGGATCATTGGGCGTATTATGCCTTGGACTTACAGAAATGTCTTTATTTTCTTTTGAAATCAGAAGGAAAAAATAGTGAACATAATTCAGCCTGGACATTAGTCTTTATAGAGTCCGAAAATGGCATTGTTAGTATTTATATGTGTGTGTGTGTCGGGGGGGGGGACCAGGGAGCACACGAAGGCAAAAATGCCTTGGCCACACAGAAGCCCTAATGTGGCCCTGATGGCATCTGCCATGTTCTTCGAGATGCCCGGCGGGGTCCCAGAGAATGTATAGGTGGAGCCTTGCGTGCCATGGCAGAGGAGAGTTAGGGCTTCGGGGTCACGGGACCGGAGGCTTCAATCCCAGCTTCCAGCAGTGCCCCAAGCTCTCTACGCCCTGCTGGGCTCATCTGTCACCCTGAAGTAATGAGGGCCCCACCTTGCAGGGTTGCTGTGAGGACGAAACTCTCGCCGGGCACTCTACACAGCCTCGGGCCCCTGGGAGGCACCCTAAGCATCGCAGAGCTTTTAATCACTCCTGTTTGCCCCTTTCCATGACCCAGCAGCCGCCCAGAGCCACCCTGGGACCCACCTTGCTTATCCCCTGTAAGCATCCATATTTTGATATTCGCCTTCTTGAGACACTTGATGGTGTCGGGAACGCCGTCCTGGAGTCTGTCCTCAATGGCTGTGACTCCCAGCAGCTGGTGGGGGTAAGCGGCAATGAGGGGCGCTGGGGGAGAGACTGAGCAGGGACCCAGCTCCCCAGCAGGGACAGGGGACCCCGGGGACCTGCACCAGTTCCCCCATGCACTCTCCCACCTCGAGGCTCTGCTCCAACTTGTTGTACAGCTCCTGCAGGGCCTGCACCCGGTTCTGCAGCAGGACGCTGGCCTCTTGGTGCCGCTGGTGCCACCTCTTGTACGTGGCCTCGTCCACTTCCTTGTAGGCCAGGCACAGCGTCCGCAGGCTCTCCTTGGCAAAGGCCTGGGGCCGGCCAGGCAGGACCTGTCACCACCTGGCCTCCCCATGCCTCTGATGGTCCGCTCTTCCCCCATCCCTCCACATCCCCACAGCAGCCAGGGGAGCTCAGAGAACAAGCATGGGATCCCCTGCCCCACCTGCTCCATCTTAGATCCAGACATGCTCAGCTCTTTTGCTCCCAGGCCTTTCCCCCACCAGGAACATGCATGCTGCACTTTGCGTGGCAAACTCAAGCTGTTCCTCAGGACCCTCTTTGCAGCCCACCCCCCCAGACCCTCCCACAGTCAGGGCTTCCCCAGCCCTGGGCCCCTCCCTCAGACCCTCTGCTCAGTAGGAATCTCTGCCCTCCGCTCTCTAGCTCTGTCACCCAGGCTGGAGCACAGTGGCATCATTACAGCTCACTGCAGCCTCCAAGTCCTGGGCTCAAGCGATCCTCCTGCCTCAACCTCCCTAGTAGCTGGGACTACAGGTGTGCACCAATACGCCTGGCTAATTTTTCTATTTTTTGTAGAGATGGGGTCCTGCTATATTGCCCAGGCTGGTCTTGAACTCCTGAACTCAAGCAATCCTCCCGCCTTGGCTTCCCAAAGTGCTAGGATTACAGGCATGAGCCACCGTGCCTGGCCCTATACCTCACTTTGCAAGGGCTGGGCCAGGGTTGAGTCCCCTGGGCTTGGGGATGGATCCTTCAGGGCTTACCCCTGGGTAAGTGTAGCTTGAGGGCTTGGTGGCCCCAAGGAAGGTGCTCACGTGGCTCCTCATGTCCCTCCCACCCAGGCTTTCTGCCCAGGTCTTGCTTTAGTTCTTGATGGGGGTTGGGCCGGAAAGGTTGGGCCTGGACACCACACAGGGGTTTCCTGGGCATTGGGAGCTCCCAACAGGTCTTTACGTTTCCTAGTGCCTCAGTTTACCTATCTGTTCCCTAGTGTGGTTGAGCCAAGCCACGCAGCCAAGCTCCTGGGCTCTGGGCCATCATTCTGACTCACTTTCCCGGTTCTGGGCCAGAGACTGGACGCCTGGCTCTCCCCAAACCCTGGCAGGGCAGGGTGCTCCAGGAGACCCCGAGTTGGGGGGCACACTGCATTCTTCCCCTACCCAGCCCACTGGCCCCTGTCCCCTCTGGCCCCATAGGGCTGAGCCAGAGGGAGGGAGCCCAGGGGTGGTGACAGCCCCAGGTTAGGGGGCCGAGGCAGGAGAGGCCCCCTGAAGGTGGGCACCATGCGACTGAGCTGAGGACCAAGAGATTTGAATGACAAAGCCCTGGACAGCTGTTCCATGCAGTGGTAAGAACATGTGCAAAGGCCCCAAAGTGTCACCTGAGCGTGGCGGAAATTGCAAGCCAGAAATTGATGTCCTGGGAGCCCCTCAGGGGGCAAGGAGAGACAAACTAGCTAAAGAGACCAGTGGGAGACAGAACAAGACAGACTCGAAGGAGTTTGGGCTTCACCCACAGGGAGGAAAGGTTTGGGGCAGAGAGGACCGAGTGTGTCCTAGAACTCAGGCTTGGCTGGGAGAGGGGGACAGTGCCCAGGGCCAAAGCCCAACCACAGGGTGTCCTGTGTCAATGAGAAAACAACACCTTCTTTGAGCAGGTACACTTTGGAGTTCAGCCCCCTCCCATTCTGTGTGTGTGTTGTGGAGGGTGGAGGAGGTGCTTTGTGCAGTGCACAACCTACCCAACTGTCCATGGCTGCCCCAGGTGCCTGAAGCCATTTCTCTACACACTTTCCTCCCTAGCCCTATCCTGTCCCTGTCCATATGCACATGCACGTGGGCACACACAGACACACAATAGCCTTCCTCCCCACCAGGACTCACAGCCAAGGCCTGCTCTGTGTTCAGTGTCGCGCCGTGTTTCCTGTGTAAGCGCTCCAAGATGACCACGTCTGCACCCTTGGTGTAGAGGCAGATGGTGCCCTCCGGGTTTCGGACTGTTGGGGGAGAGAGGCCCAGCTGCCCACACATGTTCCCCTTCCACCCAGGGTGACCCTGGGACCCAGGGTGGCGGATGGCCCGGGCTCACCCAGCACCGACATCCGCTTGCGCGTGCTGTTGAAGTCCATCATGGCCAGGACCTGGTAGACCCGCTCCTCCCCCAGCTCCATGAGCGTAATGGTGTCCTGGGTGCGCGACAGGAACACGTAGCCGAAGTTCCGGGCCGCAGTGACCAGAGCCTCCTCATCCGGGGAAGCCGCCTGGTACACCGGCAGGTCTGGTGGGGTAGGGGACCAGTGGGGTGGGGGAAGGCGCATGTTTGCAGAGAGTTGGCCACATGTGGGCCCTTTTGGGGTCACACAGTGGGGCCCCTCCATATCCATGGCGCGGGGGTGGGGTGGGGAATGGCCCCACGGCGCTAACGTATTTCTGGGACAGTGGTCCCTCGGGCCTGCACAACCTCTAAGCCCAACTGACGGAGGTGGGTGCTTGGGTCCCAGCCTAGATGACCTCGTCAGGTTCAAACCCAGCCCAGGACACCCTTCAGCCCTGAGGACACACCCTTCCCTCCAATCCCAGCGCTAAGCCACCTCTGGTCTGAGCTCTAAGCCCAGTGAAAATGCTCTGAGGCCGGGACCATCTTGAACCCCCAGGAACCTGGGCGACCTCAGAGCTGGAAGAGAGGCGGGGGTGGCCATGTGCTCACTGTCTTTCTCCTGCACCATGACGGTGTGGCAGATGGCGAGCGCGCGCCAGAACTCTCGCACCACCTTGTCCGTCTTGGCTTGCACAATGCTCAGCAGTTTCTCGTTGTGGAAATGCAGCTTCCCGTCGGCAAACTTGTTCCACAGGTAGGGGTTCTCCTGGGGGTGGGGGGTGGCGTGGGCCAGCTGTGGGTAGGTCACCGCCCCATCCCTCCCGGCGTCCGGCTCCGCGGGGTGGGCAGGGCTCACCTTGGGGGTGCTGCTCTCTGAATCTGGACCTGGGGAAAGACCCCCTTCAGACCTCAGTTCCCCAGGACTCACTTGCGGGGGGTGGGGTTCCTGCAGCCCCTGCCCTTGGGCACCTGGCCCCCCTTGGAGAGAGCGAGTGTTGCCGGGCTGGGGAAGGAGGGGACCCCTGGCAGCGGGGCAGAGAAGCCCGGGCCCCACCATAGACGTGGCCGTCGATGCAGCACTTCTTGAAGGTCAGGATGTTCTGCGTGAGCGTGCCCGTCTTGTCCGAGAAGACGTACTCCACCTGGCCCAGCTGGTCGTTGAGGCTGGTGCTTCGCGCCTTGGCGGGCGTGTCGAGCGGCGCGCAGGTCATCTCCTCATCCCAGTTGATGAAGATGCTGTTCCCCAGGTAGATGAACTCCACCCTGCAAATGCACGCGGGCTCAGGCCCCGGCCCTGCCTGCCAATCCCTCGCTCCCTCTGGGGAGCCTCCCCGTATTCCCGTTGGCGGGGGTGTGACCGCAGGGGACGCACATGATGAACATGGCCATCGGGACCATGACGCTCAGCAGGATGAGGAAGCTCCAGAAGACCAAAAATGACTCCATGGCCACACTGCCCCAGGACAGGACCTGGAGGTAGTGGTGCCTGTCTTTGAACTCTCTCGTCCAGAGACCGAAGCTCATGGCCAGGGCTGTGGACGCGACCAAGAGTGACAGGAAGATCTGTGGGGCGGCAGGAGAGGGAGGGTGTGTAGGGCCGGGGGCTACTGGGATGCCCCAGGGATGCCAGCAGGGCCAGCGCGGGGGCAGGCAGGGCCCCCAGCTCTGCATCAGGATGGGACGGGGAGAACGCAGGTGAGGCTTGGGCATTCCGAAGACGGGAACTTCCAGGGCTATGCCCAGGCCTTTGTGGCTGGTTTTTTCTTTTCTTTCTTTCTTTTTTTTTTTTTTTTTTTTTTTTTTAGATTTGGGGTCTCACTTTGTCACCCAGGCTGGAGTGCAGTGGCAACATCACAGCTCACTGCAGCCTCCAACTCCTGGGCTCAGCTGAGCCTCCTGCCTCAGCCACCTGAATAGCTGGGACTACAGGTGCACACCACGCCCAGCTAATTTTTTTCTATTTATAGTAGAGATGGTGTCTCGCTTTTAACTCAGGCTGGTCTTGAACTCCTGACCTCAAGCGATCCTCCCGCCTCAGCCTCCCAGAGTGCTGGGATTACAGGTGTGAGCCACCGCGCCTGGCCTGTGGCTGATTTTTTTGTATTATTATTACAATAACTTCTAAAAATACAGAGTTGATTAGCCAAAACGTTAAGGATTGTTAACATTTCAGCGGAAGGTAGGTAAGCACGTTATTATTTCCTGTAGCCTTGAAAAACATCAAGATCAAAATGTATTTGATAAAACATAATACAGGCTGGGTGCCATGGCTCCGGCACTTTCAGAGCCCAGGAGTTGGAGGCTGCAGTGAGCTGTGACCACACCACTGCACTCCAGCCTGGGCGACAGAGTGAGACCCTGTCTCAAAAAAAATTTTTTTTTTTTTTTTTTGAGACAGAGTCTCACTGTGCCCGGGCTAGAGTGCCGTGGCGTCAGCCTAGCTCACAGCAACCTCAAACTCCTGGGCTTAAGCGATCCTCCTGCCTCAGCCTCCCAAGTAGCTGGGACTACAGGCATGCATCACCATGCCCGGCTAATTTTTTCTATATATTTTTAGTTGGCCAATGAATTTCTTTCTATTTTTAGTAGAGATGGGGTCTCACTCTTGCTCAGGCTGGTTTCGAACTCCTGACCTTGAGTGATCCTCCCGCCTTGGACTCCCGGAGTGCTAGGATTATAGGCGTGAGCCACCGCACCCAGCCAAAAAAAAAAAATCTTTTTAAACCGTTATTTTAACAAAACATTCTGTGGCCCTAACACCTGTTCATAGGATCAGGCTGCACCTTTTGCAGAGGAGGGAAACTGAGGCCCAGATGATGATAGCCAGACCTTCTGTCTGTGGGGTGGGGCCCTTCCCCTGCCCCTCCTGTGGACCCTCCCCCAGGCAGGCGCCCACTGGCAACTCACCACGACCACCAGCTTGTTCATAAGGAGGTCTAGCTTGGTTCTCTTCAAGTGGATCTTGCCACAGTTCTTCAGGATCTTTGTGTCAAAGCCTGCGAGGTTTGCAACCATCCATCCACCCACCCACCCATCTATCCTCCTACCCATCCATCCACTCATCCATCCACCCACTGATCCATCCACCCATCCACCCATGCATCCACCCATCCATCTTCCTACCCATCCATCCACTCATCCATCCACCCATCCATCCACCCACCCACCCATCCATCCACCCATCCATCTTCCTACCCATCCATCCATGCACTCATCCATCCACCCACCCATCCGTCCACCCATCCATCCACTCATCCATCCATCCAGCAATCCATCCACCCATCTACCCATCCATTCATCCATCCACTCACCCACCCACCCATCCTTCCACCTGTACATAAACACCCCATTTTTTTCCAGCCCAAACAAAGGTGCTGGCTCAACACATCCCTTTTAAGTTTCAGCACCAGGCCCCAGGGAAGCCAGGAGCCCCACGTCGCTGGGCAGATCTGCAGCAGCCTGGTCTGGGTTTGCGGCTCCTCATCCTCCACTTTAGGGCTCTCACCTGCCGGCACCCCCCACCTCCACCTGCACGGCTCGTGCTGCAGGGGCCCTGGAGTGGCCGTACCAGCATAGATGACCATCCCATAACAGGTGCCCGTGTTGCGGATCTTGCAGCCGCGGAGGAGGAGGTTGCCAATGTCCAGGGGGTACGTCTTGTCGTTCCACTCCAGACGCCCCACGAATTGGTGCATTCTGCTGTTGGGCTCCTCACAGATCACCTGGCCTGTGGGCAGTGGGGCGGCCAGCAGGTCAGCGTCGTGGCTGGGCTTGGGCCCTCCGTTATGGCTGGGCTCCCTGCCACCACCCCTCTCTAATCAATGCAGGCGGGGACATTCCTGTCACCCTCCAGCCCCAGACACCTTCATGGACCTCAGTGCTCCAAAGTGACCCCTGTGCCCTCTGCCCGGACTCACACCTCCCTGATCCTCCAGGCAGATCAGCCCCCTCCCTCGTGGTCCTGATCCTAGGACATGGCTATTTGTGTGACCGTGTCATTAATGTCTGTGGGCTCTGTGAGAGCAGGCACCAGCCTTGTCTTGGCCACGCTGTGACCCGGGGGCACAGTCCAGCATCTGGCATGCACGTGATAGGTGCTCAATAAGTGTGTGAAGAGGGAAGGAGAGAAGGGATGCCCACGTGGGGGTGTGCTCCCCAGCACCCTGCTGCTACTGTCCACCATCACCCAGTTCCCCGTTGCAGAGGAGGGAAACTGAGGCCCAGATGATGACAGCCAGAGCTTCTGTCTGTGGAGTGGAGCCCTTCCCCTGCCCCTCCTGTGGTCCCCCCCAGGCAGGCGGGGCATTGTAAGCTGCGCTTCTTTGAGGAAGCAGGCTCAGGGTACAAAGACCTGGCCCAGGGTAGTACTCGGTGAGCTCTAACATGACCGTGGGGTGTGGGCTGGGACCTCAGAAGGAGAAGGGGCCATAGGGCTCTTGTATGGTCCTTGCCTGCCTACCGCATTCCACCATAGGGATTGGGAACCTGACTTAGTCTTGAGTGTAGGAATCGGAGGCGTCTAGGCTGGTATGGGTGGAGCTCTGACCCTCAGTCTCCTCCTCTGAGAAACGGGGTTCTGCCCTGCAAGAGTGCTGAGGCAGCTGGACCAGCCAGGGCCTAGGGAGAGCCTTCTTGCCAAGCACTCTGGGGTCTTCCTGGTCCAGTGGGAAGTGCCTCTCTCTCTGATCCTGTCCCTTCATGGGGTCACATGGCGGGGGATCTAGTTCTGGGGCTACCAGGACAATTAGAAGAGAGCATGACTGTGGCTGCCTTCCACTGAAGCTAAGCCTTTTCCTAGACATCAGGGACAGACAGGAAAAAGGGGGGAAAAATGGTGCTTGGGTGTCAGGAGCAAGGAGGCTGTGGTCTAAGAAAAAGATTCTGCTCTTGAACCAATTAGAATAGCTTGCCTTTTCAACAAGACAAGAAGAAAAACCTGTCAACTTGCCTTTGCAACAAGACAGGAAAACAAAACAGAACCATATCCCCCTTGCTGGGCTGCAGCAAACAGTAACTGTGTCCACACCACCCGTGGGAAACACCTCCAAGGCGGAAAATAAGAAATTGCCAAGGGGTGGAGTGGGGACAATGCCTTGTTCTTGCTGGCCTGTCCCACCATGTGAGTCGTCAGCCCGGGCACTCGGGCTGCCTTTTCGATGAAACGATGACGTGATCAAAGGCATCTGTTTTGCTGTTAAATTTAACTCGGTTAAATAAAGTGCCGCAGCATGTTTTGTAACAACAGTAACGACAACGAAAGATCCCAGTTTTTACCAGCTTTTGCCCTGATTCTGGGGATATGAAACAGAGGCCCAGGTGGGGCGCATGGGACTGCCACCCACACCAATGCCCCTCACCTCGGAAAGATGCCATCTTCCTTGTACTGGTCAGCTCCTGGTGGGTGACCATCAGGGCCTGTCTGAACTTCAAGTTGGTCTCCCTGGCGAGGGGGAGGGCAGAGAGAAGAGAAAGGCAAGAGGGAGAGGGGAGAGGTGTTTCCCCAGCACAAGGAGCCCCTAGCCCCTTCCTCCAGAATAATGCAAACATTTGTGCTGAGCACCTACTATGCGCCAGGTGCCAATCAGAAAGCTGAGACCAAGAGAGGAGAGAGAGAGGACCTTGCCCAGGGCCACCCAGCATATTTGGCAATGCGCCGAGGCCTTGGCCTTCCCACCCTCAGGCACACAGTAGGGCCTGCAAAAATGCCAGGTGGGGTAAACGATCGAAGTATCTGAGAGAGGAGGGCTTGGCCGGCTGCCTCTGTGGCAACTGGCAGAGTGGGGCTATCTGGGCCGTGGGTCAAAGCGCCCCAGGCCCCCAGCAACACGGCGGCTCCTTACCCGTCGATGTCCACCGTCTCCACATAGCACAGGCTGCTGGGCTCAGAGCTGGCCAGTAAGAGCAAGTCGGCCTGCGTAGGGGGCAGCGTTGTGGGAGGGGATGGAAGACAAGCAAGAGAGGCCGGGCGGCCATCCCCGGGGCGGGGGGCAGGCGTTTACAGGGAGGGGCATGCTGGGGTGGGCGACGCCAGCTCACCGGGACTATGCTGTCCTTGCTGAGACAGACCACGTCTCCCACACACAGATTCTTCCATTCTTGCCAAATGAAGCTGCAGGGAGCCGGGCGTGAGAGGTGGGCCCTCTGTCACCTTCACTGAGCCCAAGCAGGTCTCAAGGGGCCACAGCTGGGTTGGAAGCACCTGGCTTCCCGGAGTCCCCACCACCCCCAGGCCTTTACTCCTGCCGGGCCCCACCCACTTTGCCGCCTGCAAGGCCTGCTCGGTTGTTGCCTCCCCCGGGAAGTCTTTCCTGACCTCTCGCCTCTGTCCTGGGGGCCCACGCTCCTGCCCAGGGACCTCCATGGTCCTGCACCCAAGTCTTCTTCAGACTCTAAGCTCTGCCAGGATTAACAATCAGTGGCAGGTGCCTAATAAATAAGGGCCTAGGTCCCCGCCAGACTCAGCCAGGAGACAGGGAGCATGGAAGGTGACAGACTCTCTGCCCCGCCGGCCACCGGCCTCACCTCTTCCCCACGAGGACCTGGCAGGGCCTGTTGTTGATGTCTCTGTCACTCCTGTGCCGGCCCTGGGCCACAACGGAGCAGGTCAGAGGGACCAGCCTGCCTCTCCCCCCCTCCCTCCCCCCGCCCCGTGCCCACCCCACAGGTGGCTCCCCTGGCCCCACTCACGATGTCGTCCACCAGGTCACGGGTGGCACGGATAAGGAGGAGGCAGACCAGGGGGGCGAAGAGAGTGAACCAGGGCAGCGTGGAGATCTCAGGGATGCTCTGCCGTGGGTGGGGTGGGTCACACCAGCTGGCCAGGCAGGCTGACCCCTCCCTGTCCTTCTGGGGGCCTTGCCCGCCCACCTCCCCTGCCCTGCCACCCAGCAATCCCGACCCTGCCCCACATCGCTGAGTCCCTCCCCCTGCCCTGGCCCCCAGCAAACTCCTCTTCTTCCTGAACCAGCTCCCACACTGCCTCCTCTGGGGAGCCCCCAAGCCCTGGCCTTGCTGCTCCTGGGGTCTTCCTTGAGGTCTGAGCGCCACCACCACACCCCGGGCCCGGCCTCAGGCTTAATGGAAGTGAGTGAGAGGTGCCCTGGCCAGACGCCCGTCCCCAGATGCTGCCCTGGACCACCGCTCTGGGTCCCTCCTTCCTTCTCCGCACCGGGCAAGGTCCGCTCGGCAGGCAGGGGCTGGGGGCAGTGGTGTGACCAGGGCTGTCCAGGCTGGGAAGGGGCTGTGTCCAGCAGGAGCCAGCAGGGCATGGAGAGGTTGCCCTCCTCGGACCTGGAGGGTCTGTCCATCCACTTTCATCATTCAACACGTATTGAGCGCCTCCTTTGTGCCAGGCCCTGGGCCGGGCAGTTGGGACCCAGCAGTGAGAGTCTGTGGGGAGTGGGGCACTGACCCACCCATCACACAGACAAATACACAAAGTCACCCAGGTGGTGAAGGAGGGCTTCCTGGAGGAGGAGACACTCCCACTGTGGCTCCAGAGGACGACTTGGCCGGGAGGGGAGCAGGGAGAGGGAGTGGTGTGGGCACCACGCGGGGGCCCCTCACCTGCAGGATGATGATCAGAAGGAAGTATATGTTGGACACACGGTGGAACTGCTCATACAGGTTCCTCGGCAGGAAGGAGAAGAAGTTGTACTTGGCCCTGCGGATGATGTTGGTCTGGAACGAGAGCTGCTGGCGCTTGGCATGGGGGCACAAGGCTGGCCCTGCCCCACCCCAGCCCCCACTGGGTAAGCATCTGTTGGGCCAGAGTTTATCGAGCACCTGCTGAATGCAAGGTCTCGGAGCCAGGACTAATTATGTACTGAATGCAAAGCCACGAGCCAGCGTTTACTGATCACCTACTGAGTACAAAGACTCATGGAGCTGGGACCCCCAAGGGAGACACAGGAGGGATTTGGGGGGCACCCTGAGGGACACCCTGTCCTTTAATGTGTACTGGGATGGGGCACAGGGACGTAACTCCCCCATGCCAGAGGTGAGGTGAGTGCAGGCAGGCACCACGGTCCTCACTGTGCAAGTAACACCATGGAACAAACGTAAGGCCAAGTGCCGGGGCCGAGCCCGGCGGCTCTGGGGGCGCGTGAGGGGCTGCTCACCTTGTACTTCTGCCTGTGCCAGCACAGAAACACCTTCTCCTTAAACTGCCGGTGGTAGTCACGGCTGTTGGCCTTTACGGCCCAGGTGAACGCTGCAGCGAGGGCAGAGCCAGGTGTCACTTGAGTGCCAGGCTCAGGACAAACACCTCTAACCACACCCCGGGGGGAGGGCTCACAGGGCCTGGGAGACCCAGGCACTGGGGATGCCCAGCTCATGGCCAGAGACGTGAGCCCGTAAACAAACAGGAGGGGCCTGCCGGCCCCTGCACATAGTAGGTGGATCTGAAGACACTCCCTTGCCCAGCTGTGGGCCAGTCCTTGGATGCAGAGGACAGGTCCTGGGAGACCCATTGAGGTCCCCTCGTTTTGCAGATGGGGTGAACTGAGGCGCAGAGATGGGCTCTGGGGCGACCAAGACCACACATACAGCCTGGGCAGCCCCCGTATTCCGATCACTTGTAACCATGCGGGAATCCCAGGCAAAGGCCCCTCATGTTAGTTTGGGGGTGGTCTCCCTGTCCTCTCCCTCTTCCCTCCCGCCCACATCCCACCCTCAGCCCAAGACGTGCACCTGTGTTCTCGTTACCGTCTTGGAGATCTTCCGAGTAGGTAGGACTGCTCATGCTGCTGGGGCTGCTGGGGGTCGGGGGAAGAAGGACCCCGGGTCACACAGGTGGCCCCAGCCCTGGCCGGAGTGATGCCGTCCACTCATGGCCTGAGGGTCAACCCTGGAAAATGTCACCTCCCACACCCATCCGCTGCCTCCTCCCTGGGCTTGGAAGGTCCAGCCACTGGCTGTGTGTCCTGCCCTGCCAGGACACCCTCAGATGCAGGAGTCCCGAGCTGATCCCCAAACCTACAGCAGTGCTGGACACACGAACCTCCAGCCACTGCTCCCACTGCCCAGCTCAGCCTGGTTTCACTGCGGCCCTCCCGCCCTCCACCCTCTGCCCTCCACACCACCAGCACCCAGTTTGTTGACTGAATGAGCCCCAGGGGTAGATGTTATCCGAGGAGCAAGCTGCTCTGACAGGTCTGAGTGTGGCCTGGGGCTGCTCAGGGCAGGGGACTGTGACCCGGGAGGGAAACTTCTCCACTAACAGGTTCAGGAATTTGAGTGCCCTCGGCAGCTCCCCTGTCGCTCCTGGCCAGGCCTCGCCCAGGCGGCTCCCTCTGCCTGGCCATGTCCTCACCCTCAGGGTCTCAGTTCCTGCTTCCCACCCCGGCCAGGCTGGGCCCTGCGCCGCCGCTGGGCGCCCCCTTGTCCCCCGTGTCCCTCGTCCCAGCTCCGGAGGCCTCCGCTCCTCCACCTCTCTCCGTCTGTCTGGTCGCCTGCCGAAGCCCGAGCGCCCAGGGCGGGTGTCGGAGTCACTGGTGTCCCCGGGGCCCAGCGGGGCAGGGTTGGCCCTGGCCTCTGGGAGGCTGAGCGGGGCCCGCGCACATTCGGCAGATGAGGGAAACTGAGGCTCATTGGCGGGAAGGGGCGGGGTCGCGCTGTGGAGGGGAGGCTGGGGCGGGCGCCGGGGCAGAGACAGCCGTGCCTCTGTCCCGCCCCCGCTGGTCAGAACCCCCAGAATCCTCTTCGCGGAGGCCTCTGGGGCTCCGCAGCACCCCAGGCCCGACCGCGCGAACCTCGAGGAGGCGCTCTCTCCGCCGCCGCTGCGACCCCGCAGCCCTCAGCCGGGGCGGAGCCCAGAGAGGGTGCGCGGGCGCCCGGGGACGCACAGCAGTGGGGACGCCCCCACTCACCTGCGCTGGCTCGGGCGGGCCAGGCGGGGCCGGGCTTCCTGGGGCGGGCCGCGGGCGTCCAGGGCGGCGGGCTCGATGCGGCCCTTAGCCCGGCGCCGGGCTGCCCGGCGCGGCCCGCGGGCGTCCATGGCTGCGGGCGTGGCGCGACCGTTAGGACCGTTAGCCCTAACGGCCTAGCTTTGGAATGCTAGGTGCGGGCAGGGGGCGGGGCCGAGCTGAGGCGGGGCCAGGGCGGAAGGCGGGGCCAAGGCTGAAGGCGGGACCAGAGAGCCTGTCCAAAGGGCCAGGTGAGGGCGGGGCTACGGAAGGGGCGGGGCCCAGTCGGGCTGGGCGGAGCCGAGTCAGGGGCGGGATCTGGGGCGTGGCCAAGGTAGAGGGCGGGGCCGAGAGAAGCCTTAAAGAACGGGCTGTGTGTGGGCGGGGCCGAAGCAGGGGCGGGGCCAGGGTGGAAGGCGGGGCCAGAGGAGGCTAGCAGACCAGGAGGGGTGGGGGCGGGAGCCTCGGGTCGGGGCCAAGGTAGGTGTGCGTCCCAGCGTGGCGGGCGGGGCCGAGGCAGGCGGCGAGGCGGGGTCAGGTTAGGGGCGTGGCCTGGGTAGACTGAGGGGTGGGGCCGGACATGGGGGCGGGGCCAAGGTAGAAGGCAGGGCCGAGAGGAACTTTGCGGAACCGGCCTGAGTGTGATGGGAATTCCGGGGCGAGGCCAGGAATGGTCCGAGCCTCTGGGGCGGGGCCACAGTAGAAGGCGTGGCCGGACAGGCCTTCCTGAGCACGGTCAGCGTGGGGACCTGGGGCGGGGCTAGGGCAGGGGGCGGGGCCTGGGGCCAGCAGGGAGCCGGGGTGTCAGGGCGGGGCAGAGTTCAGGGGTCTTGTAAAGCAGGGCCTGGGAAGGGTCTGGTCAGGCCAGGAAGGCCACGCAGACTGGCCAGAGCGGAAGTCGGCGGGGCAGCGTGGGGCCGGGGAGGAAGGATACACAGGTAATCGCAGGTGGGAGGGACGTGTGTGTGGTCTATGTACCTGGATCTGTCGCTCATCCATCCCATACGTTAAACGAGCACCTGCTAAGTGCCGGTGCAGTGTTGGGCACCAGGCTGGGGTTACAGCCTTGGAGCCCACCCCAAGACCAGGGGGAAGCCCATGGGGTCCTGTCCAGAGCAGCACCCACCCAGCCCGGCCAGGCCTTCCTGGAGGACTTTCTCTCCTCCAGAAATCTGTGCTCAAGCTTGGGCCCCAGGTGCTGGGGCTGAGGGTCCCTCAGCATCTCTGTTCCATGAAGCTCTTCAGCTTGGCTTTTTTCCTTTTTCGTTCTTTCCTTCTTTCTTCCTTTGAAACAGGGTCTCACTCTGTCACCTCGGCTGGAATGCAGTGGCATCATCATAGCTCACTGCAGCCTCCAACTCCTGGGCTCAAGTGATCCTCCTGCCTCAGCCTCCTGAGCAGCTGGGACCACAGGTGCCCAACACCACACTGGTCAGCATTTATACTTTAAATGGAAATTGAAGGCCTGAGCACCGCTGAGCCTCCCCCGACCAAGCCAGAACGATTTACAAATGGGGGCCAATTCAGCTGAGGTTGCTTGGGGCTGTGTGTGCACTGCAAGCTTTACGGTTTTTGCTGGCAGGGTGATAGGCAGCTCTTGGTGGGCTGGGGTCCCCACGCCTTCCCTGGGAAATGCAACATGAAGCTGCCCTCCTGGTCTCCTTAAGACCCCTGGACAGTCTCTGGGCACCCCTATCCCCACCGCAAGAGAAGCTAACTCCATTCCCAGGGCCCAGCCCAGCACACCTCACACCCTGTGCAGGGGACACCACCTACCGTCCCTCAGAGAGGGGCTGGAAGCTGACAGGCTGCAGAGGTGCAGCCACCCAGGGCTTCAAGGCGGTTCTATGAAGGTGGACAAGGTTCCATTTGTTTCCCCACATTGGCTTGGGAAGAGTGGGTCCTGGCCACGGGGACAGTGGCCTTCACAGGGTGTGAGAGTTTCGCCTGACACCAAGACCACCACCACAGCAGTGAAATCTAAAATCCATACAAACATTTATTCGGTCCCTGCCCGAGGGTGGGGGAAGGAGGGATATGGGAGCCCCACAGAAGAGGATGGGGCTCCGAGGGAACAGTGTCCGAGGTCAAAGGCCCTGGGGCCTGGCTTGGTTCTGAGAGGTCGCAGAGGTCCGAGTGGGCGAGTGGTGGTCAGTTTGGAAGCCAGCTGCCCGAAGGGAGAACTGGCCCTCTGAGGCCCAGAGGCCCAGGCCCACACTCGGCCAGGATCTGGCTCATGCCCACCCCCAGCCTCCAGCAGGGAAGGCAGCAGCAGGCCTGTGCTCCCCCCAGGGCAGGGGGACGGCCACTGCACAGTTGTCAGGTTTAAATTAAAAATAATAAAAATAACAATACAAAATAAAAAAATACATGGCCTGTCTCAAACTGAGACAACACCCTGCCCACCCTCCCACCCCATGCCACATAAGGAGGACGGGATTGGGACCTGGCTGGGGGTGCTGGGAGGGGCTGGCGGGCACAGGCCGGGCCAGTTGAGTGAGCAGCAGTCTCAGAGGGGCAGAGGTCTGGGGGGGAGAAGAGGGACAGGTGAGAGGGGCCGCGGCAGGGTCAGGCCTCCAGGGTTGGTTGTTCTCTTGTGACGCTGGCTCGTCCCTTCTCGGTTTGCCGTGTCTGGCGCGGTGGACAGGGTTAGCTCTCGAGATTTATTGCACTGTTTTGGAAGAGGCCTGGGGCTAAGGATGGGCCGGGGCGGCAGGAGAGGCGGGCGGGCGGCGGCGGGCGGGAGTCATCGCTTGGTCTTGGTGTCTTCTCGGACCTTCCAGATCACCAGGTGCATGCAGGCGCCAGCATCCTCACTGGAGCTGTGCCCATCCACTGCGGGGCAGACACAGTCACCACCCTGCCCTGTCCCAAGGACGAGGGCCCTGCACTGGAGCTGTGCCTGTCCACTAAGGACAGACACGGTCACCGCCCCATCTGGCCCAGGGGCCGCACTCACCGTTGTCCTGGATGATTTGCCTGAGGTAATCGGCCATGAGGTTCCGCAGGGACCGCTTGTACGGGAGGCCCAGGCGGTGGGGGAAGAGCACGGATGTGTCCACCACGGTGCTGTGGATGACCTGGGGGCAGCAGGTACTGCTTAGGGCCCAGTCAGGGCTGGGGGCAGCACCGCCACCGAGGCAAGGGGCCTGGGGCCACTTGGAAGCGGGGTGGGCAGGGGCTACCTTCAAGGCCAGCAGATCGCTCTCCAGGCTGTGTCCGATGAGGATGGTGTCTGCGCTGAACATGCTCAGTAGGACGGCCTGGACGTCGCGCAGCGTGATGCTTGTGTCTGCGAGGTCGGCCTCTGTCACCCCCGAAAACCTGGCGCAGGAGAGCAGGTGCCGTCAAAGCCCAGCCCAGAAGGTGGGGCTGGTGGGGTGGAGAGGGGCTCTGGTGGGGGGGATCCCACCTCCCGGGGGCGGGACCCAGGGCCACACCTAGTGTTATAGTCGACAATCTCGTTGTCAGGCTTGACGAAGGTGTCGTAAACCACTTGCATCTCTGTGTTGACCACCGTCACGCGAGTCAGCTCCAGGCCATACGTTGTGTAAGACTGGGGGTGGGATGAGACACTGCCTCAGACACACCCGGTTCCTCCAGCCCTGCCAGCCCTGCGTATGGACCCCCTTCCCTGCCTTGGCACCCAAGGCCAAGAAGGGCCCAAGTCACGTGCTGAAGACAGGCCTCAGGTCCCCAGAGCCTGGCGGGGCAGAGGCAGCAGCACCTACTTACAGACACGGAACGTTCGAGGGATGGTGGAACAGAGTGTGAACTTAGGGGCCCCCTCCACAAAGCCCTCACTGCCCCTAAGCACAAGGGGGATTGAACTTGGCGGGCCCAGCTCTCTGTCCCTCACCCTAACCCTGCAGAGGGCCCTCAGTCCCCAGGGCCATGAGCACCCAGTAAGAGCTGTCGTCGCCTGGGCGACCGTGGTGGCCGGGATGAAGAGAGAGACTCACCATTTCACAGTCCAGGGCGAAGATGCCTGGGTGGGCGTCTTCTGAGAGTTCCTTCTCGAAGGTCTTCACGAAACCCTCGAGGCTTTCCTTCCGGCCGTCCTGTACGTGTTGCTGGGGAGGGGGGATGGGCAGAGGGGCTGCAGTCCAGGGGTGATGGGGGCACAGCTCTGTGCTCCCGGGGAATTTGAGGGGGATCATTCTATTCACTCAACCCCATTTGTGGATGAGAAAATGGAGGCTTCGAGGGGCCGAGCTGGCAGGGAAGTCTGAGACCGGAGTTTGCCAAGAAGATGTGAGGGGCCAGCCCCAAAGACCCAGGGTGGGGAAGCAAGTGGCCCAGGGAGCAGGGCCCTGAGGTCTGGGTGGGGCACGTGCTCAGGGAGGACGTGGGGAAGGGTGGCTGGAGCCCTGTGGCTGGCACCCGAGTCTAGGACTCTGGTGTGTCCCAAGATGCCAGACCAACAAAGAGCAGGCAAAAATCGGTCAAGACAGGGCAGAGAGGGTGCTGGGGCCCTGGGACTTACCTTTGCGACCTGACAGCCGACAGCGCCGGTGGCAGCCGAGCAGCACGTATATTGGGTCTCCCAGCCTCCTGCCACTGCAAGAGAGACGCGGTCAGGGCCTGGCCCGGCCTGCTCCCATGCCCCTGCAGCGTGGACAGGTAGGGGCCCTGAGACAGCTCAGCCCGGCCTTACCTCGGTTCCGGCGGAGCCGCCCCCAGTGGTAATAACACTCCTCGTCGCGGACACAACGGCCAGAGGAGGACACGAGGTACTCGGCGCCACAGCGGCAGCAAATCCTGCAGGACGCTGCGGGACGGAGACCGACCGGGAAGCAAGAGGCGTCAGGCCAACACTCGAGCCCCCACAGCCCCCACCCCACCTGACCCCTGCACACACACCCTTCGCCCAAGCACATAGAGGCCACTCACAGTCCTTGGGTTTCTTCTCCTCGGCCATGAAGATGATGGCACCCCCCGGCCGCTCAGGGTGCGGGAAGGGGTAGCCATTCTCCTTGAGCTGGTCCTCAGACAGCAAGTACTCCTTCAGGCGGCTGTACAGGGCGGTCCCTGCGGGTCACGCGTGGGAGGCAGTCAGCCTGCTGCCCGGGGACAGCCCTCAGCGCATGCGCAGCAGGGAAGGGGCTGTGCAGCCTCGAGGGCTGGCGCTGGCTGCCAACTGCTGCCTCTGGGTCTAGGTTGCCCTGGCAGGAAGGCAGGCTGGGCCGGGGCTCAGGACAGGGAGGGCCCACCACGGACCGCCACGCTGCGCTGCCAGCACCGACCAAGCCGGGCCTCACCTTTCAGGTCCTCCACCCGCGGGCTGCTGGAGCGGCTGAGCGAGAAGCTGGTCTTGGCAGCCAACTTGCCCCCCAACACCACCTCGTGGGACATGACCCTCCGGCCACCGGTTTCTGGGGGGTGGGGAGGGGTGAACTAGACTAGCTCAGACCCCTCGCCCACCCAGCGCTGCCGAGACAGCTCCCCACTGCCCCACGGTGCCACGTCTCAACCAGAACGGGAGAGGCCCGCCGGTCAGGGCCATGCCACGCTGGGGGACCCAGGGCAGCCTCCTCCCCTGGCTCTGCGGGACCCCCATGCCCTCCCTGTGGGTAAAGTTTTCACCCCCTCAGATGGGAAGGGGGAAAAGGCTGGGAGAACTGGATGGCAAATCTAATTGCTTTGAGGGCTTTGTGCCGGCTGGGTCTGCTGGGCTGCGAGGCCCGCTTAGGGCCCCTCTGAGCACCGGCGAGCTGCTAATGGAGGCAGGGGCGGCCAGGGAGGCAGAGCTAGCGCTCGGGATGGGCACCAGCTGATGGCTTAATGCACCCTCTCGAGAGGCAGTAATGAAACGCCTTAACCTCGACTCTTTCTTCCTCCCTGGAGCTTAATGCACACAGCACGCGGGGCCCGAGCTGCTCGCTTTGAAGAGGCCACCAGCGGCTCCATTAGCGGGCGGCCACTCGGCTCTCGAGGCTCCAGCTCACAAACGAGGGTGGCTAATAGCGAGAAGAGGCCACTCGGAGGGTATTCGGGCCAACTCCATCTGCAACAGAAGCCTGAGCATGGGGAGCCCATGCAGACCCCAGCCCACCCCCGGCTTCCGCAGTGCCTTTTGTCTGAGACTCTCACGGGGCTCAGGGCTGCAGAGAGGCCCCAGAGTGTCCCTGTTGGGGAGCCTGCTGCACCAGCGGGAAGTGCAGGCTAGATCCTGTCTGTGCCCCACCCCAGCCCCTGCCCCGCCGTGACTCACTGTTGAGCCCAGGCATAGCGCTGGGGACCAGGCCTCGCAGCTTCTTAAGGGTGTTCACAGCCACGTTCAGGTAAATGTTCTTGCTGGGGCTGCGGTCGTAGGCCACCTTCTCCTCGTTCAGTGCCTGGGGAGGACACGCTGGCGCTGGGAGCCCTGGCAGTGGGGTCGCCAAAGGACCAGGGAGCTGCCAGGGCTGGGGCACCTGCATCTCACACAGGCAGCCCTGGGGCTGAGACACTAGGGCCAGGTATATGTCTGGTCGCCATCCCAGCTCCCCGGCCACCAGCCACGATGGCCAGCGGACACACCTAGGCCCCCACCCCGCCAACCAGACTGGCCCCAGGGCTCCCACCTTCTCCACGGCCTCCTGATTAGAGGCACAGAACTTCAGACACTCCTCGATGAAAAGGTTGAGATAGCGTTGGCGGATGACAGTGGGGACTTTGCCCCCAAATTCTTTTGGGATAATGGGTTTCTTTAAACTCTGGAAAAACAAAAGCAGCAGAGGATGAGGCTCTGCCGGGTCCTCTACAGGTGGACGCCTGCAACAGGAGGCATTTCTCAGGCGCACAGGGGAAGTCCTGCCGTGACCCAGGGCTGGG
This sequence comes from Lepilemur ruficaudatus, assembly GCA_963574885.1. NCBI lineage: Eukaryota > Metazoa > Chordata > Mammalia > Primates > Lepilemuridae > Lepilemur > Lepilemur ruficaudatus. Next base: position 73,970 of record CAUYRT010073538.1, read on the forward strand.
GCTGGTGCTGAGGTACATGCTGGTGACATATCAGTCCGCCAGCTGGGAAACGCGCCACACCAAAGCAAGATGTGGACAACAGGGGAAACTGAGGGCACGGGGACGGGGGCATGTGGGAAGTTGTACTTTCTATAAACCTAAAATGGCTCTAAAAAGTAGTATCAGGATGGCCACGGTGGCTCACGCCTGTCATCCCAGCACTCTGGGAGGCCGAGGTGGAAGGATCGCTTGAGGTCAGGCATTCAAGACCAGCCTGAGCAAGAGTGAGACCCCATCTCTACTAAAAATTGAAGGAAATTAGCTGTTATTAATTTAAAAATCTAATAAAAGAAAAAATAAAAACAAAACAAGAAAAAATAAAAAACCAACAAAGAGGAAGACGAAGGAAATGAAGACAGCGCGGTGCTTGTGTGGGACAGGGGAGCCTGAGGCTCGGGGCCTGGCCTGGGGGGTGGTATGTCAGGGCAGGTGGGGGGAGGTCACCTGTAAAGATGGGCTGTGAGCGACCCGCTTGGGGGTGATGGTGGTGGTGGTCTTAGACGCCATCCCGGAGAGTGTGCGCGTCTTCAGCGGCTGGCTGCCGGGCTCCGGGCCATGGGAAGGCTGGCTGCTGCTGGCCAAGAGGGTCCTCTTGGCGCCTGTGGGGGCTGGCGGGGCACAGGGGGCGTGAGTGCAGGAAGAGAGAATGCCCATCACTGAGCTGCGGAGCACCAGGTAGCTGCGGTCGTTCAGGGTCAGCAGCACGTGCATCTCTGAGCGCAGGGGCACGGGCCGGGGCGTGGGGCTCAGGCTGTGGAATGACATTAGGCTCTATCTGCTTTCGGGCAAGTCCATCCAGACGGGGGAACAAAATCAGGCTGCAGGGCCCGGCTCAGGCAACGTTGCCGCCAGGGCAGTCCACTGACTGGCGAGGAGTATGGCGGGCCTCTGCCACATGTTCCAGCCCCAGCTCCGAGGCATTGACATCCGAGGGGGGAAGGCCCTGGCTCCTGGGCAAAGGACCAGAGGGTATGGGACGCCCCCGGCCTGCGCATTGTGACCAGTGGCCTGCCCGCGCTGCCTGTGTTCTGCCGCTCCTTTGATGAGGTCACAAACAAATGGTCTCCCACCTGGGTGGAGGAGGGCCAGCCTGCGGGGCGGTTTCCAGGGCTGGCCAGGTGGGGCAGCTGCACCCTAGTGTGCGTGTCTATGTGCAGGTGGGGGGCTCCCACGGGCCCCCCAGGGAGGAAGCGAGTTGCCTGCCACACTGGACACGAGCCTCACATGGTGTGGAAAGTTCTCTGTCTCTCATGGAAGGAAGCAGGAAGCGCTAGACGGGATCCTCCCAGCCCAGGTCAGTGTCCCTGTCCCCGAGGTGCCCCAGGCAGTGTGGGAATGCCAGACTTCCTCCAGGCTGTGGCACCCTGCACCGGCACTGTGACAACTCTGCCACTAGCCACTGGCTGTACATCAACAACCCCAAGTGCAGAAGATACAGACTTAGGAAAGGGTGAGGTGTCTAGGGCTGAACACAATTCAGTCATTTCCCTTTCCCTGCTGCCAAACCCCCGCTAAAATCTCCCCCACCTCTCTGGTTGTCAAGTGGCTCTGGGTGGAGGAGGGCCAGAATCACCCAGAGGGCTCTTTTTTCTTAAAATTGGGTCTCACTCTGTTGCCCAGGCTGGAGTGCAGGTGGCATCATCACAGCTCACTGCAGCCTCCTACTCCTGGGCTCAAGCAGATGCTCCTGCCTCAGCCTCCCTAACTACCTGGGACTGCAGGAGCTGGGACTGGATTACAGCTGTAGCCCCACACCCAGCCACTGCCACGCCCAGCCCAGAGGGCTGAGACCAAAGGGTTGTAGGACCAGTGCCAGGAAAGGGAACCAAGAGCTTTGACCCGGCTACTCCAGGGTGGTCTCTGAATCAGCAGCAAGGACCTTCCCAGGGCTGGTTAGATCCGGGACACCCTCCGCAGCCCCACGCCAGAAACTGTGCTGTCAAGGCCCCCCAGGTGATTCTCACCTGTAACCTGCCTCAATACAGAGACAGACAGAAGACAGGACCACCACCCCACTGCATGTCCTGCCCATCCCTACCGCCGAAGCGTGGCAGGACTGCCAGACCAACAAGGTCAAGTTGGGGATGTGGCCTCAGAGTGCAGGAAATACCGCCCCACCCCAGGGCACATCAGCTGGCCAATTCCATCAGAGGCCACGCCCGCTCACACCCTCCCAGCCAAAAGCCACACATGGGATGGGGCCTGGCCCCCCTATCCTGCCCACCCTGGGCTCAGCCAGCTGCCCGTGCTCAGAGCAGCCCCTCTCGCAACCCAGAGGTTGGAAGAGGTCAGAAGCAGCCAAGGAAAGACAAGCCTTCTTCAGCCCTCTGTGCAAACAGGCACACCGGGGGAGGGCTCGGGGCAGCCCAGCGGCCAGGACTCACCTGTGGCCAGGCGGGGGTTGGGGACGTGGGCAATCCTCTTCTTCTCGCCGGGTGTGGAGATGTGGACCGAGGACTGTTTGTCCGCCAGCTTGGGGGCGGCCTGCAACCAGCTGGCCGACTCCCTCTGCGCCTGCTGAGCCCGCAGGTAGCACACCTCTTGGGCAGTCGGGGGCCGGGCGGGGGGAACCACTGGACCTCTCCTCGGGGGCTCCGCCTGGATGATACCAGCCTGTCTGCACGCCTGGCACACCCAGGACATGTAGCCCCGTGTGGAGGGCTGGGGGGGCTCCTGGAGGGCTGCGGGGGCCACCTCTCTTGTCACCTCCTGAGCTCTGGGATGCCCTGGTGGGAACCAGCACGGCGCTGTGGCCCTCAAACTCATGCCGCCTTCCCTCCTGGAGCACCCATCTGGCCCCCAATCTGCCCACTCCTGCCTTCTGAGTGCTCAGGCTGCGCTCTGGGCCTTGATATATGCACGGGGGTTGGTGGACCGACCCCGCCCTGATTGGGCTGGCACTTCAATCCTATCTCACCTAAATAATCCGCCAAATCCAGCTTCCGAATCCCTGCTCCCTAGCAGGGTCTGGTGATAGGATTAGCTGAGACCCCTGGCTGCTAACCTCAGAGCCAGGTTCTCTGCTCTTCCTGTGCTAACTCATGGTCACCGACAGCAACCCTACAACCAATGCTGTCTCTGGACCACAGGAGGAAACCCAGGCTCAGAGGATGGGCAGCTTGGCCAGGCCCTGGGCCCAGGCAGCCTGCAGTGCACTGGAGGGCAGGGTGGCTCTGGGGCGGGACAACGTGAGGGCGGGAAGAGGGCAGGACCTGCTTCTCCCCTAGGACATAGCAGTGCTCAACCTGAGGCGTCTTCAAAAAGTTCATGGAAAATGCATGTTATGAGAAAACTATGCACGGGTTTCAAAATTATTTTGCACCAAAATAAACTCGTACTAACTTGTTATAACACATCGGAACTGGATCTAGCCCAAGGCACTAAGGAGGATAAGAAGTTGGTTTGAAAAGAGCCCCTGACAGAGCAATATGAGTTCTGCAAAAATTGAAGCAACAACAAACACTGAATGTATGGTGAAGCTTGGGTGGGAAAAGGGTGAAATCACGGATGCTTTATCAAAAACCTAGGGGGACGATGCCCCAAAGAAATCAGTAGTTTACAAATGGATGACTTGTTTTAAGAAAGGACACAGCTGGGTGTGGCGGCTCATGCCTCTGGCCTCTGCTCCCAGCACTCTGGCTGAGGCAGGAGGATCGCTTGAGTCTCAGGGTCTTAGGTTGCAATGAGCTGTGATGATGCCACTGCACTCCAGCTGGGGCCACAGAACAAAGCCACGGCTCAAAAAAAAAAAAAAAAAAAGGCCAGGTGCGGTGGCTCACGCCTGTAATCCTAGCTCCCTGGGAGGCCGAGGCGGGCGGATCGCTCAAGGTCAGGAGTTCGAAACCAGCCTGAGCAAGAGCCAGACCCAATCTCTACTAAAAATAGAAAGAAATTCATTGGGCAACTAAAAATATATAGAAAAAATTAGCCGGGCATGGTGGCTACCTGCCTGTAGTCCCAGGTACTGGGGAGGCTGAGGCAGGAGGATTGCCTGAGCCCAGGAGTTTGAGGTTGCTGTGAGCTGGGCTGGATGCCATGGCACTCTAGCCTGGGCAATAGAGTGAGACTCTGTCTCAAAAAAAAAAAAAGATGAGACCAAGACCACGTGGAAGACTAGCCGCTTTTTTGAGAAAAATGAATCCTGTTCAGGCCCTAAAGGAAGGTGACCAACAACTGCCAGCGGAAACAGCTGACACTGCAGACATTGCCAAGGGCTCAACATGTGCAATTCTGGAGATGAAAGTCAAGCAAACATCCCACACGGTGGGCGCCAAAACCACCGTGCCTAGATGAGCTGCAGACGAGAGCAGACCTTTCCACGGATATTTTAAACAAGTGGGACCAAGATCCCGAAGCAATTCTTCGGAGTGCTGTCACAAGAGATGGAACCTGGCTGTCACAGGACCACCCTGAAGACAAAGCACAAAGCCACAAAGTGGCGGCGACCCAGGGGCGGCCACGGTGCAGTCGGAGAAGCGGACCGGTGGAAGCAGAGGTGCCATCATTTGGGGATGTCCAAGCATTCTGCTTGTTGACTTTCTGGGGGGCTGGAGTGCATGCCATCGGCTCGCTGGGAGTGGACTGAGAAAGTTGGACGCGTGAGCAGACTGCCTGGGGAAGCCTCAGGGGCCACCCCATTCCGCTGATCAAACAAGGTGATTTTGCAAGAGTTCCGATGGCCAATCACCAGGCGTTCCTCACCCCCCACAGACCTGATGGGCTCCTTCTGACTCTTTGTGTCCTAACCTTTAAAAACATCCTTAAAGGGTGCCCGTTTCTCTTCAGTTGACAATGTAACAGACTGCACTGACGTGGTCAAATTCCCAGGACCCTTCATTCTTTTGGGATTTGACCACGTGGCTGGTGTCATCCCACACCACAGTGTCTGGATATTATGCTGAGAAATAAAGTTTACATTTTTATTTTTCTCTTTAGAGTAGTCCCAGCTAAAAGTTCCATGAACTTTTTGAAATCCCCTCGTACGAATTTGCCAGACAACTCCAATAGCAAGCAGGCAAGGGGACCTTGTTTGTGCGGGAGGGGGTAGGGCAGATGAGGCCCCGGGCCCCCAACCCATGCCCCGCGGGCCCCCACAGGCCCTTACCTCCTTGCCTTGCCTGGAGAGATGAGAGATCCGCCTCTTCTGCCCGGGGAACAGGGTGGTCAGACCTGAGTGCGCCTTCTCCTCTCTGCTTTCTTCCTTGGGGGGCTACAACACATGTCCCTTCCTCAAAGTGGGTCTCCCCTGTGCTTCACCAGCCCCCAGCACCAACACGCACCCTCTCTCCTCCGCCCTGGCCTCAAACTGCCTGCTGGCGAGTGGAGGATGGAATGTTGCAGAAGCAGGAAGGGGCTGACACGCCCCAAGGTCGGGAGGAGGCTGGCCCTGTCTTGTAGATGAGGACACCCAGACCAGCACCCCACGGCCCCTCCCAGGCTTGAGAGTTCTGCCCACATGCTCAGGACCCTCGGTGGGAGGCCAGGGAGCTGAGCGCTCCCACCACTCTGGCAGGGGGCCTGGACCGCCCAGCTGTTACTTTGAGGCGAGCTCCCTCTGGTGGCTGACGTAGGGACACCGGACAAGAACAGCCCAGTCAAGGCTGGCCTGGAAGAGCCAGAGCTCCGACTGACCAGGGGAAGTGGGGGGGAACCTGGGGAGAGGCTGGAGGGTGTTCGGGCAGGGAGGGGCTTGTAGGAGGGGAGACTGGGGGGCGGGTGGGGGCCTGATACCCCTTTGCCGGTCAGTCGGAACGGGTCGGTCTGAGCGCTGCTGCGGGAGCCCGGCCGGGCGGCTGTGAGCCAGCGTCCTCTTTCTGGACGGGTGCAGGGCGGCGGGTGGCCGCCGAGGGCTCCTGAGTTTTAAGCGAGTTAAGGGGCCAACACTGAAGGCGGAGTCTCCACCCGGCGAGAGACGGAGTCATCTGGGAACAGGTCCAGGACGGGACGCCCCATGCCGGGCCTTGGCCACGGCAGCCTGCCCCGGAGCCCAGCCTGGACGCCCAGCGCCCTCACCTGCCGGGCCAGCCGGCCCTTGTCCTCGGTCTTGACGCTGGTGGACTCGTTGAAGATCCGAAGGCACTCCTCCATGGGGTCCGAGTCGAAGTCTACCTCCTGCTCCAGGGCCGCGTAGTCTACCTCCTCCTCCGCGCCCTCCCCAGCGCCGGAGGAGGAGGAGGAGGAGGAGGAGGACTGGGCGGGGGAGGCGGGCAGGGAGGCCTTGAGCCGCTTGGGCAGCTCCTGCGCCTCCGAGAAGCCCAGGCTGGAGTCTGAGTCCGAGTCCGAGTCTGAGCTGAGGCTGGGCAGGGCGGGGGCCCAGACCCTTGGTGCCCCCGGGCCGGCAGCCTCATCCTCACTCTCGTCCCCAAAGAGGTCGGCATGGCTCAAGGCCCGCTTCTTCAGCTTGGGGGCGTCCTGGGAGGCACCCTCGTCCAACGAGCGGGCCTTGCGCTCTACCAGCTTCCCCGACGGGGCCTTCCCACCGCCCTTCCTATGCGGCAGCTGATGGGGGCTAGGGGCAGCTCTGCCGGCTATTGGCCGGGAGTCCTGAGGTTGGGGGACCCCACTGGAGGGGCTTAGCTGCCGCCCTGCTCGGTCGGGCTTCCCTTTCCCTGAGCTGGCCACCGGGGTGGCCGAAGATGGCTTTTTCTTGGTCCCTTCTAGCCGTCCTGCTTCATGCCGTGGGCGGCTGGCCTGCAGGCCCTTCCTGTCCACGGAGCCCTTCTTCCCGGGCCGCCCTCGGCCTTTGTCCTTGGTCTTGTCTTTCTTCTGGGCACCATCCTTGTGGCCATGGGCTGCTGGGGTCCCACTCTTCTTCTTTTTGGGTTTTCCCTCCTGGGAACAGCTCCGATCCTGTGAGGCCCTGGCTGGGGAGGTGGGCTTGGCTGGGGGCGCCTCACCTGGGCTCTTCGGGGGTGGCCCAAGGTCCCCCACGTCACACTGCACAGCTGTCTCCTTGGTCTCCCGCAGGCCACCCCCCTCAGCTTCCAGGCCCTCCTTGCAGGGCAGCTGCCCAGGGGCCTTGCTCTTGGGGCTGGGATCAGCTTTGGGGGGGCTGGCTGGGGCAGGCCCATCACCTGGAGCTGTAGCGGCGTCATCTTCCGAGTCAGAGAACCTGGCGTCACAGCCACTAAAAGGATCACAGGGTTTCTTGAGAGCGGGTGTGTAGGGCTCGCTGCCACGGGAGCCCCTGGGCCGCTTGATGGCTCTCTCATCCCTGGAGCTGGCCCTACTGAGGTGCCGGGCCGAGTAATTGGAAAGTGGGTCGTACTCCAGGTCAGTGGATGGCTTGGAGTTGTCCACCACGTACTTGCCACTGGGGACGGGGCGGCTGTGCCGTCGGGGCTGGCTCACGGCCTTGGGAACGTACTCCAGGGTGCCACTGCCCCCTCCGCCTCGGCCCAGGCCTCTCTCCAGGGATGCCAGCGAGTACTTGCTGCCCAGCTCAGCGGGAGCAGCCAGTGGGGTGGGCTGGTAGCTGGCCTCGGGGTTTAACAGGCTGCAGCCGCTGGGGTTGTAGTTGAAGGCCAGCGGGAAGGTGTCCTCATCCAGGCCCTCGGCAGGGCTGGTGGCAGGGCCATGGGACACCAGGGCGGGCGCCTCGCTGGAGCTGTACTCCCGGGCAGTCTCCAGCAGCTCCACCTCGCTGCGCACGGCCTCGATGGCCTGGTTGACCCACTCCAGCTCCAGCACATCCGAGCGTGGCTCATCCCCGCGGCCCAGGATGCCATTCTCCCTCTGTTCAGGGGGCTTGGGCAGCTCAGGGTTGTAGGGGTCATAACACAGCCCTGAAAGGGAAGAGGAGAAAATAGGCAGTGAGCAGCCCAAGGAGCCCGCTGTGTGGGGACACCCATGTTCTAACCCTGGAACCCGTGAATGCGCGTCACCTTCGATGGCAAAAGCGACCCTGTGGATGGGATTAAGCCTCCCTTGCTGATGGCCACGGACAGATGGAGCTTTCTGGAGGGCAGATTTGTACCAACATCAAGCAGTTCCAATGTCGTGACCCTCAGACTCAGGATTCTAAGAACCCACCCCCTGGATGTCCCTGCACAGAGGCAGGTGTCCCTGCTGCAGCACTCAGAGCAAAACTGTAAACAAAGAAAATGCCCTAAAAACCCAAATGCAGGTCAACTGGGTTGGAAGGGACGGTGTGCCACAAGACCCTCTCCACGCCCCATGGCTACACAGAAATCAAGAAGCCAGCGAGGTGGGGGTGTCAGAGAACACGCACTGTACCATCTCATCTTTGAGAAGCGTCCCCATAAATGCCATGAAATCGGTGATTCAAACTTGGGTCCAGCCGGGTGCACGTGCAAGCAAGACAAGGGTCCCTCCTGAGAGCAGAGGGCCCCTCTGGGCAGCAACTACAATCCTGTCCTAACATGCAATGTACACAATGCCAACGGCCACAAGGGACTCAATATGCGGACAGACACACACCCAGGGGCTGACAGAGGAACAGCCAGAAAGGATGTGAAACCATGTAGCCAAATGCAAACAGTGGCCGCCTGTGAATCTGCCAGCACCAAGACATAACCCTGTTTCAACCTGATCATTCCAACTTGATTCTGGGTTAGAATGTGCGTGTCATCTCTGTATTTACTGTTACGTGTGTGTGGTCTGTTTGCAACCTGTGAGCCCTCTGGCCCACCGGCAACCCCCACTTCCAGGGCCTAGAGACCTGCTCCACAGGGAGCTCAGACATCGGTGCACAGAAACGGTTGGACGTACGGCCAGAGAGGCACGTACGAGGCTCTTGTTTGAGAACAGCATCAGAACAGGAGACTTCCTCCAGGTCCACACCCAGTGTCCTCACACGAGGGGGCGGGAGGGTCGGAGGCAGAGAGATGGGAAGAGGCTGTGCTGCTGGCTCTGCAGGGGGAGGAAGGGCCCCAAGCCGAGGGACGTGGGTGGCCACTAGACGCTGGGAAAGGCAGGAGACGGGTTCTCCCCTGGAGCCCCAGGAGGGACCGGCCCAGTGAGACCATGTCAGACTCTGACCCCAGAACTGTGAGAGAATACATGTATGCTGTCTTAACACACATTTGCCACACGCCAGTTGGTGGCGATTACCTAGAGCACCTGCAGGAAACTCAAGCAGCGCCAGGCAGTGACTAAAAACACGAAACGAAACCGCAGAGTTGGCCGCCTTTCCACGAGGAGGCGGGACGGACCTTCTTGTTCCTGGCATGTTCGGAAGGGGACCCTGCAGGTTCAGTGCTCAGGCCTGGAGGTACGGAGCAGGGAGAGGAGTCCATTGTGGGCCTGCTGTTTTGTTCTTACCTTGAAATCATGCGAGTGCTGTACCCACTTCTAAACTTACGTTCAGAAAGGAGAAAGGAAGCGTATGTGCTCTGGACCACTGGGAACCCCACAGGACTGCGTGGGGCTACAGCGTGGGGACAGGGAGGTGGGGACCACACAGCAACAGCTGCAGTGACGGTGCCAGCGGCAGGGGCTCTCTTCCACGCAGCACAGGCTGGGACAGTCATCTCAGCAGGGATGCAGGTGGGCTGAGGACACTGAAACTCTCACAGGGCTGGGGGCAGGGAGTGCAACCCTCCTGCCTCTCCTGGGGAGGGACAACCGCAGGTCAGGAGGATGCTGCAGGTGAGGCAAGGGCTCCCCTCACAGGCACCCACTGAGGGGGGCCAGACTACCCTATACCCACCCTCCCCCAGCTCCCGGAAGTCCATGCTGCCCAGTGCAGGGGAGGGGCTAGGCCAAGGCCACCCGGCCAGTGAACTGGAGAGACGTGTGAGGGGCCCTTACTGGGCACGTCCACCAAGAGGGGACAAGGCTGGGTCAGGGACACGGGTCTCACCCAGCCACTGGCTTCCCAAGGCTGCAGCTAATGCTGCCTCTGCACTCATACCCTGTGGCAGAGGGTGAGGGCTGGGGAAGTGCCCACCTCATGGGCCGCAGGCTGCAGCGAGATCTGAGGGTAGACAGTGCAGGAATATGCTCCCTGCCTGACCCCTTCCCGGACCCTGAGACACAGCCTGCTGAGCCAGCTGGACCCACTGGGAAGACACCCTCAGCCCTTCTCAGGGCAAAGGCCAGACCTCCACACATTTGGGATTTTTAAAGGAGAGATATTATTTTCCCCACAAGGCACTTCTGCAAGGCAAGGTGCCCACCTCCCGGAGTAGGGCCAGACCCTGCAAAGGCCCTGAGGCCCCAGGACAGGCTATCAGGATCCAGGGAGGGGGCTTGTTTTCTAACCAGGAGCCTGTGTTAGCACGTGCTTGTTTTTAAGGGCAATTAAACCTGTTCCAACACCAAGAAGGAGCTGGCCAAGCCTGCCCCAAGGGTGAAAGACGCCCTAGCTGGGCCTGAGGTGATGGTGGTCAAGACCCCCCAACAATGCCTGCCTTTCCTGCAGTTACCAGGCTTGGCCCTGCCCTGCAGCCTCAGTTTCCCACTGGGCTGTTAAAGCAGCATCCTAGCCTGAGCCACTCCAGAGAGGTCTGGAAGCTTCAAGTGCATGTCTGCCAGGGGCTCAGAATGGGGCACATGAGGTCCCTGAGCCCCCAAAGACAACCTGAGGCCTTGGGGGCAGGTGTGGAAGGTGCACAATACTCGGGCATCCACAGCCACCCTGTACCCCCATGGGCTGGGTCCTCTGGGAGACCTGTCACGACGGGAGAGGCTCCCCAAAAGAGGCCACCTGGGGGGCATGTCCAAAGGTGGACTCTGAGGTGGAAGGGCCCACCAAGTGACACCCAACCCCCTGCCCCCCAAGCAGGGAACCCACCTAGATGGACCCAGATGGAGCAGCCTTAGGGGTTTGGCCCAGGTGCAGTAAGTCTCAGGTGACTGCAAAAGCCCCTCAAAGGCACAGCTTGGGAAGTCCCCACTTCCTGCCTGGCCCAGAGCCAAGAGGGAGAGGGAACCCCAGCCCAGCAGTGACCAGAGGGAGGAAAGGGTGCCTGCCCAGGCTGCTCCACCTATCTGGGCCATCGCCCACCCCCCTCAGGGTAGGACCTGGCGCCCCCAGCCATGCATGGAATGAATGACCCAAAGACAGATAATGACAAGATGACTGAGCATGGAGACTCTCCCTGAACGTCCAGAACGTTCTCTCTTGTGAGACCCTGACTGAGCCCCCTCCCACTAGGACAGAAGACAGGGCAGCCCCAGACCCTTAGAGACCGAGTGGACTACCGGCTCCCAGCCCTGGCAGCAGTCACAGCATGCTGGCTCTGTGGGGCAGACACAGTCCCTGCCCACCCGGAGCTCAGCGCAGCCACCTTGCAGATGGAGACAGAAGCAGGACAGGGAGCTCGGCATGAGGCAGGGGTTGCAGAGGCCACAGGGCCAGCCCCGCCGGAGCTCTCCTGGGAGGTGGGGTCCCCCGAAGCCCACCCCAGAGGAACACAGAGTGACACCAACATCCCACAGGGGCCATCTGTCCACTCCAGGGGTCTGCGCTTCATGGTGGGATGGCCTCAAGCCCTGCTCTGGGACATCTAGGTACCTAGGGCCCCTGGTGTACAGCCCACTAGACGGAAGAGGAACGGAAGCTCCCAGGCAAAGGGACCTGGTCACGCACACACGCTGCATCCAGAGAGAGCCTCACGGCTACCCCAGACACCTGGACCACACAGCGCAGGAGGCAGGACCACGGGAGAGGGCAGCGTCAGGCCCAGTGGAGATGGGGGGCTGGGCCCCACTACTCAGCGGCATCAAAAACCCTCCCCAAAACCCAAGGTGCTGGGTTCAGTGCCCCTCCTGGGGACAAGTTGCTGAGGCTGGGCTGTGCCTGGACAGTGCAGCGACACGGCTTCAGGGCAGGTGGAGCTAGATGGCGGGACCCAGGGGGGAAAAGGAAAGGCCCCCAGCCAGCTCCGGGATCCCCAGCTCAGCTCCCCGAGGGCCCTGGGCACACACAGCACACAGGCTGCACCAAGAGCTTGAAAGCATGAGGCTGGGGGACAGGGATGTCACAGGACAAGAGGTCGGCCACCTTTCAAAACCATGCAGAAATGCAGGAGAGTATAAATCACAGAGAAAAAGAACTGGGGAGGGGCGCACTGCTGGCAGGAGGCCAGGGCTGGGGCGAGAGGTGGCCTTTCCTCCCCTTTGCCCATCTCCACCCCCTGAATAGTCACAGTGGGCACCAGCTGCATTCATCTCCAAGTGCCAACTGCTCTCTCTCCCGGGACCAGGCCCACCCCCCAGCTGTCACCCTGTCCACTGCTGCTTCCGAGTTCCTTCTGCCTGGTCGCACAGATACTTACTGAGTCCAGACTAACTGGAAAGGCCCTCAGAGGGGACCAGGCCAGCTCCTGGCTTTACAGCAGACACTAAGGCCGGGAGTGTGTGTGTCCAGCCCGAGGCTCAGGAAGCAGGAGGGCAGCCCAGAGAAACCCTGGCCTGCCCCTCACAGTGCCTGTCGCAGGACAAGAGGAGCTCCCTCCCAAAGCCAGTTCCAGAACACCTCTGAGCACCTACAGAAGCCCTCAACCAATCCCCCTAAGGCCGCCAGCACACAGTGCCCACCTCAAACGGCACAGTGACCCCATGAGGGCCCCCGAGGACTCAGGCGTTAGCAAAGAATGAGGAAAGATGATCTGAGATGCCTCTGTGAGGCTTGGGGACCCCAGGAGTCTGCCCTGACGTGCTTCCTGGGACCCAGGAGTCTCCTTCGACACCACTTATTTCCCTTCCACGTGTTGCTTTTTTGAGACAGAATCTCACTCTGTCACCCAGGCTGGAGTGCAGTGGCCTCATCACAGCTCACTGCAGCCTCCAACTGCTGGGCTCAAGCAATCCTCCTGCCTCAGCCTCCCAGGTAGCTGGGACTACAGGCATGCACCACAACGACACAAGCCTACTTTCAGCTTCTTACTTTAACAAGTCCACTGCGCACGGACAGCGTAAGGAATGAACCCATCCCTGCGTGCGCCACTCAGTTTAAGACCCCCAGCTCCTCACTGGAGCTGTGCAAAGGTGGGGTCTGAGGGTGGAGATGGGGAGAGGAGGAGGAACTGGCATTGTCCTGTTGCGGTGAGACCACCAGGCAGCACAGCACGCACCATGCTTTCCAGCACCCTCAGACACTGTGACCACAAGGCAGGCTCAGGGATCGCTGAGCAGGTGGAGGCCAGCCCCTCCCCAGCCACCCTGCACAACAGAAAGCGAAGATACAGTGCCTTCATCTGGGGCTGCTCTGCCCATAGGGGCTGAGGCCAGACCGGTGGCACCTGCGCCTCTAGTCAGTCCCTGGAGGACGGCTGCGGGAGCCAGGTATTCGCAGGCACCAATGGGGGTCCCCTGAGCCCCTCCCAGCTTGCACAGGTGTCCCCTGACCCTGAAGGGCCCCACCCCTGAGTGCCGCACCACTCTGCCTGTCACCTCCCAGGCCCAGGGAGGAAAAACAGTACTCTCCCCAGGTTCTGCCTCCCTCAGGCTGACAGCCAGCGCCCGGTGCCTTTCTCGTTCTAAAATACAAGACAGGCCAGGGCAGGGGCACCAGGTCTGGGTCCCCACCATCCCTGGCACCACTGACTCTCCACCTTCTGGGCAGGGGGTGGGGGGACGGGGTTTGGACGCTGCAGAAGGTTGAGTGACACTCCCAAACTGATGACCAAGACATCTCCAGACACAGGTTGAGATCACTGCTGTACTGATGGGCACTAGGCAAAGAATCCTAAAACACCACAACAGCTTTAACCACAGACGTGTTCCTCTGTATCCCGATTTAACGGCCCAGGCCCAGAGGTCCTGACTCCAGAGCCGGATCCGGGAGAAGCCAGGTTTTCACAGCTCCCCAATCATGGGAAAGGGCCGCCAGGTGGGGACCGCAGGACCTGGGGCGGAGACTTGGAAAACCACAGACCCCAGTGTGACCTGTCTGGCTCCATCCAACCGTAGAGGACACCAATCGCAAGGCCTGTTGACTTTTAGGTCTGGGAGGAGACGCAGCAAGCTACTAGATGCAGGCTCCCGGCGATTTGAAAAGCAATTCTCTTTTGACCCTTCTGTGTTCTCCAATGTTTCTAAAACCAACATCACTCCTAGCCCAGAATGAAAATAAGGCGCTGGGAGAACTCAAGCAACAGCGCAGGCGTCCATCCACGAGCGCGAATCCACCTTGGTGACAGAAGCGTGAGTTCAGTCCTGATGACATCTGAACAACAGAACAAGAGAACCACCCACCCTATGGTGGGGGGCGTGGGCGATGCTTCAATCTCCCTAGCTTGGGAGAGTCTCACTCCTAGACTGCAAAGAGCAGCACCTGAACTCTCCGGTCCCCCAGAAAGGACTGAAAAACAAAGTGAAGTGGCCCCAGTAACATTTGTGGCTGTCACCACCAGGATGGGAGTAGCCACACAGGACAACCCCACCCCACAGGCCCCGGCCCCACACAGCCATAGCCCATACCCCTCCGACAACACTTCCCAGCTCACAGGTGAAGCGGGCACAGGCTGATGGGTAGAGTAGCCGCAGGCATTTGCGTGCCCCGGCCAGGCCTCTGCCCCTAGAGACACACCCTAGAGACACACGCTGTCTGCTGGGCTCTCTCCCTGGAATGGGATACTCCAATACGTGCAGCAGTCCACTTCGGTGAGCAAGGGTCAGACTGAGGAGAGGGCTTTTGTCAGGTCTCTGAAGATGTCACCCCCACCACCCACTGTGAACCCGCACCCAGCCCCCAGAAGGAAGCAGCCCTGCAGCGGAGCAAGCCCCTCCTGGTCCCACGTCAGCTCACAGAGGAAATAAAACAAAACCCACCCGCTGCAGAGAAGCACTGGTCGGGGGCCTCTCCCTGTCCGCCTGGCTTCCCTGGAGACTGCATCAGGATTCCAGATAGGCAAGGCCTGCCTGAAGCTCGGCGGAGGCCCAGTAGGGGGAAGGGCTGCCCCAGGCCACATCTCAGAAGGTTTCTGGGCTCAAGTTCCCTCCCCCTGGCAGAGCACTGAGCCTGGGCCACGCTGGGCACCCAGCGATTACAGAAGCCAGCGGAGGTGGCAAGGCCTGGGCCTAACTGCCCGCATCCAACCCGCTCCCCCACTTACCAGCCGTGCGTACAAAAGGCACGTGGCTTCCCCTCTCTGGGCCTCAGTTTCCTCATCTGTAAAACGGGGATAATCATTCCCACCATTGTCCCAGGGTCAGAGGGCCTGCCCGAGCAAATGCTGTGGTAGCTGGGTGCTGCACACGGGGGCCGCAGCTGCCGGGCCAGAAGAGGACCCCTGCCCAGCCCCAGCTCTGCTGGAAGGTGCAGGAGGCCACTTGCCTGAGGCCAGAGGGCCGCGTAGGCATGGGGAGCATGAGGCCCGCCTGCAGGCAGTGTCTACCCAGCACCTTGCCACCTCTGCCCACAGCATAAAAACTACCTGAGGCAAACACGGCCCCACTCACCCTTGCCACCTCTGCCCCACCAGGCACATCTGGCTTCTGTAACTGGGTCGCCTGCCTTCACCCAGTGTATTCCCTCACCGGAACGCCTCCCTCCTCTCCTGGATTCACAAAGTCCTACTCCTTCTAGAAAGCACAGTACTTCAAACATCTCTTCCTTAGAAGCACTCTAGAAAAAAGTTCCACCACACCACACCTGACCCAAACCTCCATCCTAAGGATTTCCCCACCCTGAATGCCTTTCCTTAGAGTCACTGGGTCCCCTGCTAAGATGCTGTCAACAGCCCCGCCCCAGAACAACTTCACATGGCTGCCAGGTCCTGAGCCAGGCTGTGGGGTCCTTACATCTGCCATCCCACCACCCAGCCTCACCTGCCTGCTGGGACCACACCTTCCCAAGACCCATCAGTCTCCCACTGGAGGCTCCCTTGGGGCCACGTGCCAACCAGGAGTGGGACAATCCACTAGGCACCCAGACATCACTGTATTCTCAACGCTGTTCCTCTCTCCCTCGGCCTCACTCATGCAGAAAACTGCCATTGTGGGAGCGTTTCTGCCAGGGCAGAGACAGCCTGGGCTCTCTCAAGGCCTGGGACAAAACCCACGTCATCTGTGAAGCACTGTGGTCTCTCCCTTAACCTCCCCTGTAAGACAACATCCTACCTCTTGGTGGGGTGAAGACTCCTCGAGATGCTGGGGGCAGTGTTGGGGCAGTGGTCGGGACCTGGGCCCTGGTCCTGTCCACCCTGGAATACCCTCAAGGGGCCAAATGAACATATTTCCTATTTGTCTGCTGCAGACACAAAGGAGGCCACACAGGTGCTTGGCAAAGAGCAGGGGTTCAGAAACCAGAGCCAGGCATGGTGGTGCACTCCTGCAGTTCCAGCTACTCAGGAGGCGGAGGCAGGAGGATCGCTTGAGCCCAGGAGTTCAAGGCTGCAAAGAGCTATGATCGCACCACTGCACTCCAGCCTGGGTGACAGAGCCAGACCCCGTCTCAAGAAAAAAACAAACAAAAGAAAAAACCCGAAATCAGAATAAACTGACACCTGATGGATAAAAACAAAAGCAGCTGGAAGGGTTCCTCTGTCCTTCCACAGAACCCAAGAGGACACAGCAAAGCCTAGATCATTTCTGCCTCTTCAGACCCAACAGGATACTGGACTTGTCAAAATCCTGACAGGGTAGGCATGTCACAGAGGGTCAGAGAAGCCCCATGAGAAAGGTTGAGCTGGGATTCAATCCTGCCTTTCTGCAGGGGGACACAGCCTTCTACTAGAAGGTAACAAACAAGGCCCCACCCCTCGACCACTCCAGAGATGGGAAAAGGACTATTTATTCTCAGCAACAAAAGCAAAATGCAGACATACTGGGTATCAGGTAGGCAGCTGCACTTTCCCTGAGGTAACATGGGGCTGACAGGACTGCATCACCAAATGGACCCTCAAATGGGATCTTTCAGGAAACTAACTGGCCATGTGTGACGCAGAAAGACATCAAAAGATTGACTAGGCAGGGGAGGAGCGCAGTAAGGAAAAGTCAGTGCTCCTGAGTTCTGGTGGCTAGATGGCCACACATGGACTCTGGGCCGTCAGGACATCAGTGGCATGAGGGAGTGGTCCTGTCCTCAGCTAGTCTGGGCGGTGAAGAACCTGAAGTCAGGAGGCTCTTTCCAGAAGGACACGTATGATGCCAATAAATAAATAAACAAAGACAAGAAACTGCATTTTAACGCGGTGAAAACACGCAACATGACTTGGGTGTCACCACCTCCCACACACTGTCTTCTCCACCAACTCCCCAGCACCTCACCCTACCCCCAGCCAGCTGCATGCTCCCAGGGCATCAAGACTATTTATTCTCAGCAACAAAAGCAAAATGCAGACATACTGGGTATCAGGTAGGCAGCTGCACTTTCCCCGTGGTAACATGGGGCTGACAGGACTGCATCACCAAATGGACCCTCAAATGGGATCCTTCAGGAAACTAACTGGCCATGTGTGACGCAGAAAGACACCTCCTGCTGAGGTATCTGTGGGTATGTCTGTCTTTCCTCCCAGCGGCTGGTTCCAGGGTGCAAAGCTGGCATCTTACAAAGTTCTGAATCACCCACATCAGGCACAATCAGGGCAAAGATGCTGGGTGCCAGGTGAGGAGCTGGGAAAGGAATGTCTGCATCTGTGGCCGGCTGCAAACAGCTCGTGCAGGCGTTCTGAGCAAATTTATTGGGGGGGGAAATTTAGAAAATCCTACCCTTTTCTCTGGCAAAAATGGGGAAACAGGTCTACAATCTAACCCTGGCAAAGGTGTCCCTGTTTCTAAGAAAAAAGAGAAACAATGACAATCATCGTGTTATGGGGAAAGTGACAGAGAACGCTTGAGACTGATGCCAAATGAGGAAATCTGGGATATAAGAAATCAGGGCCTGATGGGAGGAGAGAGACACTCCTGAGGGACAAAGGTCATGGTGGGAAGGGGGGGTCTGGATAATTCTCCTTCCAAACCTTTCCTTGTGATGTCCCTCTCTAGCTACAACTCAAATCTTCAAAATTCTTAAATTCTCAGCTCAAATCGCACACCTGGTACAAGAAACGCAGCCGTGACACTGATAGCGACCATGATTATGCGACGTGCAGTCCAGTAAAGCAGGGCATTCCCTAGAAGGCGACCTCACCTCACCCCCGTCCCAGTCAACTGGGTTTTGACGTACTCCCCGTCCAGCCGTGCTGGACACACAGCTCGACACATAACAAGTGCTCCTCAGACCCTCTTGACTCCACTACTGGAGACAGTGGTGACAGCGACCAGAGGCGTGGTCGGGGAAAGTGCCGCGGAAATAAACAAGGGCTGCCACAAGCACACGGGGTTGAGGGGCCGGCGGCAACGGTTTCCCTCCCGAGGAGTGTGGGCACGGATAAGGGCAAGAAGACTCCTGGGCTTGCCTAGGGTTGGCCGCGCTCCTTTCGCGAGCCCCCAGTGTGCCCGGCCCAGCGCCCGGAGCTCCCCGTGCGCTGTCTCACTCCGCCCTCCCGACAGCCCTGACAGGCCATTGTTTACATTTCACACTCGTGAGAACCGAGGCTTAGAGAGGCCCAACGACTTGCACGGGGTCCCGGTGGGTCGTCCTGGTCCCGGTTGGGGGAACGGCCGCCCGCGATTGTGTGGGGAAGGGGCCAGACGCGGAGCGGGAGTCCCAGGTGGAGCCTGGCGGTGGAGTCCAGACCCGGGCCGGAAAGCCAAGCCCAGGGCGGGCGGGCAGGTGGGCATTACCTGCTGCAGTGGACGCCGCTCCGCCGCCGCCGGGCGCGCCTGGGACCCGGGCCCCGCGGTGCCGGAAGTGGCAGTACGGCCGCCGACAGGGCCCCCCAGGCGCCCCAGCCCAATAGGGGCAGTCGATGGCCCGGAAGAAGCCAGTGGAGCGTAGCATTGTCCGTCCCGCGCCGGGGCCCCGGCCCGGAGCCACCCGGGCCCCCGGGCCCCTCACTAGCGCCGCGGTCGCCGCCGCCCGCGCCTCACGGACCCCACCGCCGCCATCTTGCTCCGAGGCCCCCGGAGGCCCCTGGGACGCCGCCGCAAGGGACCCCGGGAGGGGCGACCCACAGCGCGCCTGCTCAGAAACACCTGCTCCCGCGGGACCGAGGCGGGGTGGCGGACCCAATGGGCCGCGACAGGCGGCTGCGGGAGGAGGTACGGAGGGCGCGCACTGCGCTGCCTGCAGTCTCCGCGAGCCTCACCAGCGCCGCCGCCCCGTCCTCCGCAGGTGCAGCGACGCCATATTAAGCCGCAGGCCCCTGGGGCGCCTGGGCTGTCCACGTCGCGCCTGACCAAAAAAAGCCCCTCAGGGGCCAGCTGTGGTTCATTTGCATCTTATTTGCGTTCGTTAGCCTATCACTTTAAAGTGCCCTCTGCTGGACGAGGCCAGTCCTGCGAGCTGGTCTTTTTTTTTTTTTTTTTTTTTTTTAGACAGGGTATCATTGTGTTGCCCGGGCTATAGTAACGTGGCGTAAGCCTAGCAAAAAGTAACCACAAACTCCTGGGCTCCAGCGATCCTTCTGCCTCCGCTTCCCGAGTAGCTGGGACTACAGGCATGCGCCACCATGCCCGGCTAATTTTTTCTATATATTTTTAGTTGGCCAATTAATTGCTTTCTATTTTTACTAGAGACGGGGGGGGGGGGGGTGTCTCACTCTTGCTCAGGCTGGTTTCGAACCCCTGACCTTGAGCGATCCACCCGCCTCCGCCTCCGCCTCCCAGAGTGCTAGGATTACAGGCGTGAGCCACCGCGCCGGGCCCTGCGAGCTTGTCTTAACCTAACCAGGTAGGTCCATATTCACTTACTTATTCACGAAATATTGAGCACCCAGTGTATACCAGGCCCCACACCAGCTAGATGGTGCACTGCAATGGGCAAACGCGGGATAAGGCGGAGGCAGAGAGGTTTAGAGTCTGGTGGGGTGGGCCTGGGTGTTAATGGGAAGTTTAAGAACAGCCTAGGGGCCGGGCGCTGGCTCACGCCTGTAATCCTAGCACTCTGGGAGGCCGAGGCGGGCGGATCGTTTGAGCTCAGGATTTCGAGACCAGCCTGAGCAAGGGTGAGACCTCCCCTTTCTACTAAGAAAAAAAATAGAAAGAAATTAGCTGGACAACTTAAAATATAGAGAAAAAATTAGCCAGGCATGGTGGCACATGCCTGTATGCCCAGCTACTTGGGAGGCTGAGGCAGGAGGATCCCTTGAGCCCAGGAGTTTGAGGTTGCGGTGAACTAGGCTGACACCATGGCACTCTAGCTCGGGCAACAGAGTGAGACTTTGACTCAAAAAAAAAAAAAAAAGACTAACAGGTAATAGCGTTTACAATAAATAGTTCAACATTAAAAAACAAAAGACCAATACCCAGTAGAAAAATAGGGGGAGGTTATGAGCAAGCAAGAGAAAACCTAATGGCAAATAAATATATGCAAAGGTGCTCAACTTTACTATTAGTCAAGAAATGTACATGAGAACAACAGTGACATAGTACTTCACAGCCATCAGATTGACAAAAATTTTAAAGTCTGAGATTTCCGAGTTGGGGAGGTTGTGGAATATGGAGACTCTCTTTATTGCTGGTAGTACTCTATAATTTGGTACAACTACTTTAGAGAGCTATGTGCAATCTAGCAAAGTTAAAGATATATGTATCCTATAACCCATGAATTCTACTCTTTGGCAGATGTCCTGGACATAAACACGTCCAAGTATATTCACTGTAAAAGAAATAAACTGCTGTCTGATATTATCTCATATATATATCAGTCTTCAAATTCAGTGTCTCTTCTGTAGAATGTTTGATTCTTCTAGAGGCTATAAGGACTTTATGGTACCGCCTGTGCTGTTTATTCTTCTTTTCCAGTACATTGGGGAGAATTAGTGACCTGACTTAATCCTTGGAAAGTCTTCTGGGCATCATCTTATCCTGCAGAGACCATAACACCAAACCTCTAAACATACCATTCTCCATCCAGTTTTAAATTTTAGTAAATAAGACTTAAAATAGGACACAATTTGGCTGTTATGAATGATTGCTGTCTTTGGGGCAGTAATACAAGCTTCACATTTGTCATGATTTGTTAATCTAATTTACATTTGTTTATGCCCATTGCATTTTTTCATAGAATGCAGTTAGCAACTTCAGCCGCTGGATGGTGCAGATTCACAAGAGTTCAGGGAAAGTTCCTAAATTACAGTCCAAGGCACACCTGTTGCTGCATTGCACCAAGGGAAGATGGGTTAGGTAGAAGGAAAGACTTTTTGGACCTGAAATTTCAGTATAGACATGGATCAAAGTTCGCTGGTAACTCAGATGAAGGGAAAGTTTTAGAATTTGATGACTGACAAATGAGGTCATTGAATGGGGAAAGAAAAAAGAAAAGTGCTGGCTGGAATAATGAGGAAGAGAAAGAAGAAGAGAATAAAATATGAGAAAAAATAATATAATAATATAAGTCTAGAAAATAATGTAAGTCCAGAGAGATGAATTCAAGTGTTAGTAACAATTAAAATATGGCCCCTCATTGGTACTGATAGCAACTTTGATATAAAAGTTATTTTCTTCTAGGAGGTCATATATGCTACCCTCAGCTATCCGTTTGGTGATATGACATCAACAAATTTTTTGAGTGTCTACATTTGAACTTGTTGCTTTGTTGATGCCAAGTAATATAGAGATATACAAATTAACACAGACAGTACAGGCTTCAAGCAGAATAACTAGGAATTACACATAAAAAGATAAATAATTTTCGGCTGACCTTTGCACACACTTAAGAAAGGAACATTTTTAAAAAATAAATTAAAAAATTTTTAAAGTAAATAATTTTAAAAAAAGATAAGTAACAACTCCAGGCAACATGAGGGACACTGTGTGAACTCAGAAAATATAATCCTTTCTGAAAGTGGGAGAAGTGGAGGACAAGAGTATGAGTGGAGGACAGCGTCAAAGGGCTCTCAACCTGTCCAGGGCAAAAACAGAAAACAAAAAAGAACCCCCAAAACAAAAAGACTTCTTTTGGCCCCTAGTCATAAGTACATACAGCAGCTCTTCCTTGGAAAATGGCCGTTCTGGATATAAACATAGGAAAAGTGCTCTCTCGGTCAGAATTTGCTGGATAGTGCTCAAAGAGGGTCCAAAATAACAAGGGGTAGAGGTTGGGGGAAAGAATGTTTAAGACGAGTACCATCCCTAAGCCCACCGTTGCACTAGCCTGAAGGTACAGAAAAGGAGGATGCCAATGTCCTACTCAGATGTGTCAGAGACCCAGAGCCCTAGGTCACTTTGATTTTTGAGATTACAGGTATATCTTTCACAGGTGGAGAAGTAAGTATAAAAAGAATAAAAAAGAAAAGGAAAAGAGGTTACAAGTATATCTAAAAAACAAAATGGCAAAACAGATACAAAATTATTATATATTTTAAGTGTTTATATTTAATAAAGTAATGCTTTTAACACACAAAAATACAGCTAATTACTTAATGTCATTCAGCAATAACTTAAAAAGTTTAAATTGGAGGTTTTTGTGAATTTGCCTTTTTGCCCTAAGCAACTACCTGTCTTAATCTTTGGGCCTATCAAAAAGTATTGGGGTGACATAGACCCTTCAAAAAGATGAAATAACTTCTAGTCCCCTCAACTCTAAGATTTGAAAATAAACACAATTTAATAATTGTGCCAACTGAAAATATAGTGGTAATATATTAGCTAAAAGGGGAGACATGTTAAAAGTGGTATGAAGAATATGATATATAATATATGTCTTGTATTAACCACTGGTAACATATTGGCCAGTGTTAACAATAGTTATCTCTGGAGGAGGGATTAGGTATAACTTTTATTTTTTTATTCTTTATACTTTGAGTATTTTCTAAAATTTTTTATAATGATTTAACTAATAATTATAAAAACAAAGTGTGGTAGCTTAATGAGAAAGAATTTGCAATAGAAACTTTGCACTTTGCAGAGAAATAATTGGCACTTACATAGAAAGAGTGCTTTATCAAGTTGTGTTTATAACTTGGTCTATAATGTTGACACCAAGAATTGTGCGCCAGCTCTGAAGTGATCTGCAGACTGAAGTACACATCCCAAAGCCCACACAGGAGTTCTCCCTTCTCTGCCATCTCTCTCATCTCTTAGATTTCAAAAATCTCCACTGGTAAGGGAATAGAGGATTCGAAGTTATTAATTGATTAGGGGGTCAGAAAAATCTTCAGAGGGGTCTTGCTTTCTAAGAGGAAACAAGTTGTCTCCAAAGCAAAATAAAGAATTTTGATTTTGTCAGTGAATTTCTTCTTTTTTTTTTTTTTGAGACAGAGTCTCACTCTGTTGCCCAGGCTAAAGTGAGTGCCGTGGCATCAGCTTAGCTCACAGCAACCTCAAACTCCTGGGCTCAAGCAATCCTTCTGCCTCAGCCTCCCGAGTAGCTGGGACTACAGGCATGTGCCACCATGCCCGGCTCATTTTTCTATATATATCTTTAGTTGGCCAGTTAATTTCTTTCTTTCTATTTATAGTAGAGACGGGGGTCTCACTCTTGCTCAGGCTGGTTTCGAACTCCTGACCTTGAGCGATCTGCCTGCCTCAGCCTCCCAAAGTGCTAGGATTACAGGCGTGAGCCACCGCGCCCGGCCGTGATTTATTTTGTTACTCAAATTTTGTAGCTTTGGCTACTTGGAACTCTTTCAGGATATCTCCAGTGTACTTTGACAT
>CAUYRT010073539.1:0-10169 GCA_963574885.1 Lepilemur ruficaudatus
TTGCTCAGGCTGGTCTTTAACTCCTGACCTTGAGCTATCCACCCGCCTTGGCCTCCCAGAGTGCTAGGATTACAGGCGTGAGCCACCGCGCCCGGGCCAAAACTTTTTTTTTTTTGAGACAGAGTCTCACTCTGTTGCCCGGACTAGAGTGCCGTGGCGTTAGACTGGCTCACAGCAACCTCAAACTCCTGGGCTCAAGCTATCCTCCTGCTTCAGCCTCCCGAGTAGCTGGGACTACAGGCATGTGCCACCATGCCCGGCTAATTTTTTACATATATTTTTAGTTGTCCAATTAATTTCTTTCTATTTATAGTAGAGATGGGGTCTCACTCTTGCTCAGGCTGGTCTTTAACTCCTGACCTTGAGCTATCCACCCGCCTCGGCCTCCCAGAGTGCTAGGATTACAGGCGTGAGCCACCGCGCCCGGCCTGGTTTCTTTTTTTAATGCTTAATACTTTGGCACAACTGGAATTAATTTTGATGTAAAGAAAAAGGCAGGGAATTTCTCTTTACGACTTTCCACAATGGCTACCCACTTGTCCCAATACCACCTGTTAACAAATCACCTTTTTCCTACTGCTTTGAAGTGCTCCTTGAGTATAGACAAAATTCTATTTTTTTTTTTTTGGCATCTTTCTGGATTTTTTATTAAGATTGATTGATTTCTTGGATATATTCATATGCTATTTTAACTATTATATGTTTATCATTTGTTTGAAAATATGATGGGTTGGTTTACTCGATTTTTTTTCCTACAAAGGCACAAAATAGTTTGACGGTCCCTCCAAAACTCATGTTGAAATTTAATCCCCAACTGGCAGTGTCAAGAGATGGGGTCTTTAAGAGGTGGCTAGGTCTTGATGGCTCTGCCCTCATGAATGGATTAATCCATTCATGAATTAATGGATTAAGAGGTTCTCCCGGGAGGGGAACTGGAACTGGAACTGGTGGCTTTACAAGAAGAGGCGGTTAGCACACCAGCCCCTGGCTGTGTGATACCTTGTGTTGCCCAGGGACCCTTCAGCGAATCCCCACCAGAAAGAAGGCTCTCACCAGATGCACCCCCTTGACCTGGGACTTCTTATTCTCTGGAACTGTAAGAAATACATTTTATTTCTTATAAATTACCCTCTTTCAGGTATTCTGTTATAAGCAACAGAAAATAGGCTAAGCCACCAATGCAATTCTATGAGGAAAATGGAGGCCTTTATGTTAATAATAAATGTTGCTGGAGCAATTGCACAGGCACTTGTTTTAGCTTTCCCATTTAGGCCCAACTTAAGATTCATCCCAAATTATTATTTTTTTTTTTTTTTGAGACAGAGTCTCACTCTCTTGCCCTGGCTAGAGTGCTGTGGCATCAGCCTAGCTCACAGCAACCTCAATCTCCTGGGCTCAAGCGATCCTTCTGCCTCAGCCTCCGGAGTAGCTGGGACTACAGGCATGCGCCACCATGCCCGGCTAATTTTTTCTATTTATTTTTAGTTGGCCAATTAATTTCTTTCTATTTTTAGTAGGGATCGGGTCTCACTCTTGCTCAGGCTGGTTTTGAACTTTTGACCTTAAGCGATCCTCCTGCCTCGGCCTCCCAGAGTGCTAGGATTACAGGCATGAGCCACTGCTCCCGGCCTGATTCTGGGTACCTCTTGGAGCATTAGTACTTTAGTCTCCTCACCTGTAAAACCGGGATGATCACAGCTCCCTTTCATTACAGAGAACTGTGGACATTGAGTTAATGCATATAAAGCAATAGAATTGCACCCAGTCCACAGTCAACACCCAACAGATGTTATTAATTTCTCTGAAATATGTAGTCACATTAAGGGCATGTCCACCCATTCCCATTTTATTCAGTAGTTCTTTTGTCTGTATATTTTTATCAAGAGTGGGTGTTAGCCAGTCATGATGGCTCACACCTGTGATCCCAGCACTTTGGGAGGATCATTTAAGCCCAGGAGTTCGAGGCTGTAGTGAGCCATGATCACACCACTGCATTACAGAAAGAGGGATCCCATCTCCAGAAAGAAAAGAAGAAGAATGGTTGTTAAATGTTGTCAAATGCCTCCTCAGTCTCTTTGGAGATGACCCTGCAATTTTTTTCTCCGCTGGTGAAAAATGAGATAAGAGCAGCATTCATGGATATATGAAGAGAAGACCTTCCTTGCAGGACTGGTGTTGGCTCCACCAGGATAGGTAGATCTCTGTAATGTACTACTGGATTCTCCATGCTAATATTTTATTTAGGAGTTTGCATTGCATCATAAACACAATTAGTCTGTGGTTTCTTTTGCCAGGTTTGGGGTCAGGGCTACACTGGCCTCACAAAGTGGATGTGGAAATTTTCCTCCTTGCCCTACACTGTGGGAGCTTAATTGACAGGAAATGTCTCTGATCCTAATGGCAGGACACACTTAACCTGTGGAACTTTCCAGAAGGGTATTTAGGGTAGGCTAGTGTTCTGGTGATGTTCTCAATTTCTTTTGGGATCTTTGGGTGTTTAGACCTTTGCCCCTTCTTATTGAATTCATTTGTCACTTATGTTTAAGTTTGCCAGAGACAAGAAATAAAAATACAGGATGTCCAGTTAAACTTGAACTTCAAAAAACAACAATATGTTCTAAGTCCCAATTGCAACCCTATTTATACTGTCCTAGGAAGTCATTGATTTTGTCCATGTTTTCAGATTTCTTTGAATAAAGGTGAATCATCTTTTATAATACTTTCAGCTTCCTCTATATCTGTGGCTATTTCCACATTCTCATTTCTTATTTTGTATCTTAATACTTCCTTCAATTGTACCAATTCACTAGCTAGTAGCTTATCTGTGAAATTTTGTTTCAAAGACCTGTTTTTCTGATTTCAAATTTATTAATTTCTGCTTCAGCTTTTCCTGACTACTTCATCCTACTTTCCTCATTGTTCTTTAGTGCTTCTGACTGTTCCTTTACCATCTTCTTAAGTTAGATGCTTTACTTTGACATTTTGATTCTTATTATTAATGTAACTATTTAAAGCAATGAATTTTCCTCTGAGCCCTGCGTTAGCTGGTAGGAGCTGGTCCATACTGATTGCGATGTTATCAGAAGACGTTGACTGTTCGGTGTTGATCTCCTATGTGTCACAAGATGGGTAAGAGTCAGCCATCTCCAGCTGGGGATGCACGTTGGCTGGCGAGTGGGAGGTGGGCAGGGGCTGGGCCGAGCAGGGAGGGAGAGAAGTGGGCTTCCTGCGGGGCCTCAGGAGCCAAGGAGGGCTCACACGACCTTGGGCAGGATCAGGTGTGCACTTCCAAGGCTTATTGCCATTATGAGTAGGGAGTGGACTGAGGTGGCACCTGCGGCAAGCAGGCTGCAGAGGGATAAGGAGATGGAGCCAGGGCAGGTGGAGGGCAGCAGGGCTCAGTGACTAACACAGGGGGAAGAGAGGCGGACCCTGGAGAGCCTCCTGCTGCCTCGGGCTGACTGCTGTTGGCACATGAGTCCAAGGTGCCTGTGGACCCCAGATGCTCCAGAGGTGCGTGAGTGGCTGCTGGGTTGTGGGGCTCTGTTGCTCCAGACAGCCAGGCCAGGGCCAGGGTCGGGATCCATCATCAGCTCACAAGTGGTGACCAGGCCTCCTATGGGTGGGTGACAGCCCAGGGATTGCACCCTCACCCACAGGTGAGTCAAACTGGGCACCGTGGAGCTGGGGTTGCACCCCTGATGGGGCTAAAGGGGTCCCCTTGCCTCTCTCTGACACACAGGGACAAAGTTGTCATGCTCTGTGATAGGCCAGGCCTTCCCAGGCTGGCTCCAGGCAGCTGCCCTGGTCCCCAGCCCCCAGGAGGGCAGCCCACCCCCCAGCACTAGCTAAGCCATTCATGGCCACTGGGGGCTCATTTTTGGTCTAGAGCAGTGGTTCCCAACCAGGGGTGATGTGGCTGTGTCTCGAGACAGTTTGTTTGTCACATCTGTGTGTGGTGGGGACACTACAGCATCAGCAGGCAGAAGCTGGGATGCTGCTCGGCACCCTGCGTGTGGGACGGCCCCCACCACAAAGAAGCATTTCATGCCAACCGTTGACAGCACCCAGGGTGAGACACCCTGGTCCCGGGAATAGGAGGTGTCGAGGCTGGAGAAAGTGTTCTTGGGTCTTGCTTTGTCCAACCTTTTCCTGGCACAGATGACAAGATCCAGAGATGGCCTTTGGCCAAGGGCCCCCAGGAGGCAGGGACAGGTGTCCCAGGCCACATCCCTGCCTTCCACCAACACGCAGGCTCTGGGCCGGCCATGTGGCTGAGCCTCGGCAGTGCCATGGCCGGAATAGAGTGTGGGGGGTGCTTGCTCTGTCCACAGGTGGCCGGGGCAAGGCCTGGCCCATCTGTGGGCCTCAGTTTCCCTGCCTCCATGGTGGTACACTGTGGAGCTTGGCGCCTGCGCCCCACTGAGCACTATCTGGGGGTCCCCCTGCCCAACTCAGAACTGCTGAATCCGGCCATGGTGTGGCTTCCTCTTTAATCCTGGACTGGCGGATCTATACATCGGGAGGGTGGGCGAGAGGCCCGGCTAGAGGCCTGCGGAGGGACGGGGGTGGGTGGGCAGGGCCACAAGGGGCCCAGGAAGGGAGTCGGGTGTGAGGCTCAGCCCGCATCGTCATCCATCTTCGAGGCTAGTCCCACCTCTTCCAGTCCCAGGTGGACCCCAGCCAGGGGTACAGATACTGCCAGAGTGCTTGGTCCCCTGGCCACATCCCGCCTGGGCGCAGGACTGACTACTGGCCAGGTCCCAGCTCTGGGCAGAGCAGGCTCTTCAGTAGCCTGCAGCCTCCCCACGCTTTCTCGCGTCCGATGCGGCATAGACGCAGCTGCCCTCCTGGGACACGGCCTGCACCACGTTCAGGAAGTGGGGCCTCGGGGCCTGGCTCTGGCCACGTTCTCGGAGCCCCCTCTGCACCTCCTGGAGAAGAGAGAGGCAGGTTCCCGGGGGGTGAGGGGCCTGGGCAGGAAATGGGAAAACCCACCAGAAGGTGCAGGGAGGATGTCCCTTGGGCCACAAGGGCATCCAGATGCAAGTTCCTTTCTGTCCTGGATGGAGCACACCAGGTCCTCAGCACACAAATGTGAGTCTGGGCAGCTCCTGGAGAATTAGACCGAGAGGCCTCCGACTTTGGGGACCTTGAAAGCAAAGCCTTCCAGAAGGCTGACGCTGGGGCCTTCAGAGCCCTGAGTCACTCCTACAGCAGCAACTTCCCAATTCAAGGTCCCTCTCCCCCTCCTGCCCAGGACCCCAGGACATTGAGCACAAAGAGCCGGTGCCAGGTATCCAGGCCCGTGGACAGGAGCTCTGCCAGGCGACACAAGACCCACGATCACAACACACAGATGAGAAGACTCAGGACCTCGGACACCCAGGAATGCAGTGACCAAACCCCTCAGGGCCCGACACCTCGCAACTTCAGGGCCGGATTGGAGGATTCGGCTAGAGAAGGACCAGAAGCTGCAGGTCCCGTTCACTCCGAGCACCCATAAATCCAAGGAAGTTCACCCCCAGCTGGAGGCACCGGTTGTCCCAGAGTGGGAGCTGAGCGGGGCACAGGGCCTATGGGCTCAGGCCCCAGCCCCCAAATCTGTGGACTTTGAGGAGATTAGAGACCAAGGCCCTTAGCACTGTGGTGCTGGTTTCTAAGATGCTAAGTACCTTGCCCCAGGGTTATGGTCCCCACACTACCTCTCCATAGGGGCAAGAACCCCGGCATGTGGGACCCACTTTTCTCCATAGCGTTTTGGACCAATGGGCCAAGAACCTTGCCCCTCCGGGCCCGAGCTTCCAGAGACCACTAGGTACCAACTGCAGTCCCCGGGACCAGGACCTCTGTGTCATCAGGTAATGCCGCACAACCTGAGCTGCTGCCGGGTGAGGCTTCGGAGCCCCACCCTCTTGGCTGTGTCTCTGTGCCTGACAAACTCATTGCACAATGTCCTTAGGCTTGGAGGCCAAGATTGAGGCCAGAGCTGGCCTTTCGGTCTCCAGAGACTGCATTCCTTGGAGTCTAGTGGCCCAACTCCAAGACCCTAAGGATCAAAGACCCTCCCTGCCCCAGTCCCTGGGCTGTAGCTGCAAAGGTCCTTGGAGCTCAAGGTCTCCAAACCAGAGTTTAAGATTTTTCTCCCTGGAAAGCCCTAGACCTGCACAGCTGACACTCTGACTCCCGAAGGGAGCTGAGGACATTGAGTTCATGGGATTCAGTCCCCAGACTGTCATCTCTCAAAATTCTCAGAGTCTAAGTAAGGACCTCAGAGCACCAGGTCCTGAGAATTGATGTTTGCCAAGTAAGGGCCTTCGGATGAGGGCTCAGAAGGAAGGGGTGAGAGGATGTGCCCAGATCCTGAGAGCCTCCAGATACAAGGTCCCTGGAACCCTAGGATGCTGAGAGGGATGTCCTGCCACTGGGAGGACCCTGAAAAGGGAGAGAGGGCCTCAGACTCCAAGACTTTGTCTAACAGGCTAAGGTCTGAGGACTAAGGTTCTCAGGGACCAAGCTCCCTTTGGACGAAAGGCCCCCAGTCTATGGTCCTCAGAGCTGCAAGGGCCATGGAAGGCGGCCTTGAGACCAAGAGACGCTCATAACAGGAAAGGCGGTTCGAGGACCTTGAACCCCAACTAGTTGAACTGACCTCGGGTATAAAGTTTGGAGCCTTCAAAAGCTGTCAGTCTTTTAAATAGATTCTAACAAAGGCACCCACCAGGCCAAGAAACTCTGAGGAAGCTGACCACCTGTCTGGGGACTGAGGGGAGTCAGACAAGAGAATTCAGCTCCTGGGCTGTGGGCTTTTGTGGAGAAACCAAAAAATGTTTGTAAGAGTCAACACCAACCAATCCCCCAATGCCCAGAACAAAATGCGGACTCCTACAGGAAAAACAACCTCCGTTACGAATAAACTCGCAAATGTAAGTTGCAAAATCACACAAGAAAACAAATCACCATGAGGGAGAACCTGAGAGGCCACAGCCAGGAAAACTAGCTTCCAAAAAATGGTGTAAACAGACCAGAGACCAAGGTGCTGAGGTCCTCAGCCCAGGAGAAGTGAGTGTAGACAACACCCTGCTCTCTGCCTTCAAAGCCACGGAACTGCCCTGGAGGCCACTGACTGCCTCCCCCATTGAGGGCTTCAACTCCTATGGCCCCCAAAGCAAAGTGTGCCTGGCCTAAGGCACTCCGTAGCTGAGTTCCTCCCAGGGGCCTTTGAGCAGCACGGACTTGGTGGGGGTTACCACCACCTAGTGATGGCTTGGACTTCAGCCTCACCTGGCTGAAGTTGGGCTCATATGACACATGGCCCTCACTGTTGACGTGCAGGATGGGGGCTGCAATGGCCGCTCTCAGGTCAAAGCCAAGCCACAGCTTGTTCATGATGGCCTGGGGGAGAGAATGGGGGTCTAGGGAATGTGGGGGCACCAACTACTCTATACCAGCCCTCACAGCCCCACCCCAAGGAGAGTTGCCCAGAGAGGGGAGACTCTAGCCAGGAAGCCCCAGGCTCACCTGGGCCACGGCAGAGATGATGAGCTCCCCGCCAGCCCCACCAATCACCAGCTTCGACCCCTGGGCTTCATTGATCAAGATAGAGGGAACCATGGACGATGGGGGTCGTTCACCTGGAACTGGGGCCAGACAGGTGCCACCTGCAGCCTTACTTCTGGGCCAGCACGCTCCAGGAGCACCACCCACCCTGTCTCCTTTCACCACTGAGCAGATAGTGGCTCAGCGAGTGGGGTAGCCCATCTGGGAATTGGCATGCAGTGCCCAGCCTGGCCAACTTCCCTCCACTCCCCAGCAGGGCCCCTGTGGAACCTGGGTGGGAGCCCCCGCTCTCACCGGGTTGGGGGGCGACGCCAGAGCCCGGGCGGCGTCTCCAGCATAAGTCGAGGAGCTGGTTGTTGAGGAGGATGCCAGTCCGTGGTGAGTACACCATCGCTCCAAAGCTGCACCAGGGGGCAGAGCCGGGGCTGGGACCACCCTCACAGGACCCCTCACCTCACAGTGCGCTTCAGCATGCTGGAGCCGCTGTTCTCTTCCTGGCACCACCCAGGACGGATCCTCAAAGATCCACCTGCATCCCCCACTAGGACACCCTTCTGAATCAGGCCCATGCCCAGGTTAGTCCTGACTCGGGGCCACCCTGGCAGTAGCCTTTCAGCCAGAGATGTCAGGGGTGCAGGAGGGGAAGAGTGGAGAGGGCAAAAGCAAAGTGCTGCCCTGTGGGTGAGCAAGGGGGTTCAGGGTGGTCGGCCATGCTGGTGGTGCCTGGGGGTGCAGAGAGCAGAGCTGAGGAGCTGCCTGCCTGCCCCGGGCCCCACGCACGGTGTGTTGATGGTGCTGGTGGCTGCCACGGCGCTGCCGTCCTCCGCCAGCACAGACACGTGGGCCGTGCCCATCCTGTGGCCCCAGGGCCCGGCCAGGTAGTAGTGGCTGGGCTGGTGGTCCCCACGGCCATCGATCTGCTGGCGGATGTGCTGGGCAAAAGCCTCCCCCAGCAGGTCTCGGGAGGCATTCTGGGATGGGCGGGCAGCGGGCAGGGGCAGTGAGGGGCCAGGTGGGATCCTGGGGCACCCTTTCCAGTCTGCCCTCTACCTAGTGGCCAGAGGGGCCTCCCTCAAGCCCAGGCGAGGCCCAGACCCTGCCCGTCTCCAGGCCCTTTGAGAAATGGTGCCACTGCTGCACCAGCCCCATACCTGCCATCCCAGGGTCCCTTCCGGCCCAGCCCTGGGCCACTGCCTGTCTGACGTGGCTGAGAACCACATTCAAATCTCTCCAACCTCCCCGCTGCTAGACCTGACCCTCCCTTCCTGCCCAGCCCTGGGGCAGGGAAGAGGGCGCCCACCAGCCCCAGGCAACCTCACCTGGACCTCTAGGTGGCTGCGAGGGTCCCATAGCCGCCACTTCTGCCCCTCAGCAAACTTGAGCGTCTCCACGAGGTGGTGGTACATGTTCACGCTCCCCTCGGGGCTGGCCACCGACTCTGCCGAGAAGTTGAACCCTGGGGAGGAGGCAGGGCATAGGTGGGGCTCACCATGTAGGGGGTTGAATGTTGGTCCCCTGAAAAGATTCATCCACATCCTAATGCCTAATGCCCAGAGCCTGAGAACATGACCTTATATGGCACAAGAGCAAATGTTACCTTAAATGGCAAAGTATGTTAGGGAGAGATTATCCGAGGGGGCCCTAAATACAACCACCATGGGATGGACACACAGAGGAGAGGAGGATGCAGAGACTGCAGTGATGCAGCCACAAGCCAAGGAATGCCAGCATCCCACCCCACCCCCGACGCTGGATGAGGCTGTGAAAATGGTCAGGATCAGAACGGAGTTGCTTTTGTTCTTAAAAACCCTGACCAATAGGGCCAGGGAAGGTGCGAAGGCAGGGTTCTCACACTCATATTCCTGCCAATAAAGCCGTCACAAGAGACTGCAGAAACCACAGTGCTGCACGAAGGCCACTCGACCTTACACAAAACATGCTTCTCCAAGGACATCTGCCCATCCAGCCTCAGACTGTGATTGAGCATTTTTTTTTTTGGAGACAGAATCTGGCTCTGTTGTCTGGGCTAGAGTGCTGTGGCATCAGCCTAGCTCATAGCAACCTCAAACTCCTGGGCTCAAGCAATTCACCTGCTTCAGCCTCCCGAGTAGCTGGGACTACAGGCATACACCACCATGTCCGGCTAATTTTTTCTATATACATTTTTAGTTGTTCAGATAATTTTTTCTACTTTTGGTAAAGACGGGGTCTCGCTCTTGCTCAAGCTAGTCTAGAACTTCTGAGCTCAAATGATCCGCCCGCATCGGCCTCCCAGAGTGCTAGGATTACAGGCATGAGCCACCACGCCTGGCCTGTGATTGAGCTTTGTAGTCAAGAATAATTATCTCAGGCCAGCACAGTGGCTCATGGCTATAATCCTAGCACTCTGAGAGGCCAAGGCAGGTGGATGGTTAGAGCTCAGGAGTTTGAGACCAGCCTGAGCAAGAGCGAGGCCCCCGTCTCTACTAAAAGTAGAAAGAAATTAGCTGGACAACTAAAAATATATATAGAAAAAATTAGCCAGGCATGGTGGTGCATGCCTGTATCCCCAGCTGCTTGGGAGGCTGAGGCAGAAGGATCGCTTGAGCCCAGGAGTTTGAGGTTGCTGT